>JAMJFZ010002749.1:5895000-6020723 GCA_026225945.1 Cricetomys ansorgei | reverse complement strand
GCATCGTGTTACCGGCTCCTTTTTTGGCGGTAGGAAGGTGAGCTCTTGCTTTGTCTAAATGGTGTTGACAGTTGAAGCCCTGTGAACTTAGAAAACAAAATGTGAAGGATCAATTCAGTCCAGATGATCGGGTCCTCTTTAAAATATTTTTAAAGATCTGCTTATGTTATATGTACGAGTGTTTGGACCACATGTATGTGTACCATGTGTGCGCCTGGTGCTGGGGAGGATCAGAGAAGAACGTCAGATCTCCTGAGACTGGAGTTATAGCTAGTTGTGAGCTGCTATGTGAGTGCTGGGAATCAAACTCGGGTCCTCCACAAGAGCAGCAAGTGCTCTTAACTGCAGAGCTGATTCTCCAGCCCTGATCAAATTCTTTTTATTACTTTTAGTAAACACAAAATAATCGGTTTGTGGAATTTTCATATATGTGTATCACTGAACTTTGTGCCTCTAAAACTCTTATCAAATGCTTACTGTGAACATTCAGCATGAAAATGGCAGGAGAAGTAGGAGGGTAGGCACTGAAATGAGGAAGAAATGACTTATCTCACAAATATTTACAATGCACAAACAGAATTGCAAACAAAGCCAAGCCACGCAAAATATATCCAGTTAAATCCAAATATGTTTATACACACACATTCCCAGGATACGTCTTCTCAAGGTATCTACTTCCCATCAGTATCTCGTCTCTATTTCTCCACCTATGTGGGTGAGTGTAGAGGCCAAAGGCTATGGCAGAGTGTCTTCCTTAATAACTTTTCTGTCTCGTTTTTGAAAGTGAGGTTCTCACCTGATCATGACACTCATCGTTTCAATGTCTGTCCTGCAAACCCCTGGGTCCTGCCTGCCTCTGCTCCCAAGCCAGTACTAGGATTCTAGACTTTCACACCAATGCTGGAAACTCAGGTTCTCGTGCGTGTATATCAAACAGTTTAGCTAAGAAGTCATCTCCTCGGCTCCTGCACAAAGATCTTCCCCTCCCTTTGTTTCAGATTTTGCTTTCTTTAGCTTGCTTTTCCCGGGTACTCTTGTCCCTGTGAAGGACACAGAGAGGTTTAATTAGGGATGGGTGAGGAAATGAACACAGGATTAATAAGTATTAGTGGAAACTTCAACAAAGAACATTCTTATGAATGTGAGTTATTCACATATCCGCCGGAGACAGCTATTGACAGCTCTTCTCCTGTAGCTGGCCAAGCAAAGTCTTTTGTTAGTTTCGTAGTGTACTGTGGAGGAGGCCAATCTGAAAACTTGTTCCAGTGAAGTTTTCCATGACTTCACACACTAGGCACATTTTTCTAGGATATTGATTGAAAGTATGGCTCTCAATCCACTCTATCTCTTGTTAAAAAAAAAAAAAAAAAAAAACACAGCATGTGCGTGCCAATAACCATTGTCTATGTCCAGGGCACAACCAGAAAGGAAGAAAATAGTGAGATAGGTTTTTGCTTTCAATTCTTGCAGTGAGGTCTAGTTTTACTGTAGCTTCATGAAAAAGGACGCTTTTAAAATGCATCTTCCCACCATCCCACCAACCACAGGGACATCATCAGTGACTCGGTTGCCACATCTTCCCATTAGCCCAAGATGTGATGAAGCCTGAAAATACTCCAGGACTGGGGACAATTTAGTCATGAAGTCAATGGCACTTAAAGGATACCAACCAGGCAGACAAGCTTAGACTCCTCCTGTCTCCCAGTGGCTCCGTAAGAAATTGATACTTGGAATAGCTCCTTATTCTGGGCAGAATTTGAGAATTTTTGTCTTGCAAGAAGCAAAGGCCTGTGCTATTCACATTCCTACATCTTGTCAGAAGCAATATACTCTGGCCCCCGAGTTTTATTCTGCTTTCATGAAATTTTTCTGAAGTCTCTGCTTTCCCTATCCCCCCGCCCCCACGATTCCTGGGTGATGGTATGGTTTGCTTTCCAAGGGACTCAAGCCAGTCAGTTTGTGTTTTTAGAGCTCCCTCCTCACATGCGACATGAGAAGCAAATGCTTTCCAACCATGTTTGTCTCCTAAAGCTGTTCATGACACTAAACGAACAAAGTAAAGTATATCTATAAAACTCTACACAGACAAGGAGTCTTTACCACGGGAATCTTGGAAGGGAGAGGAGGGTCTAGGCTAGATTGGCATATCAGTATCAGTCTACTCGGTATCGAGTTGGTATGTTGGGATTAACACCCCATGCCAGTGCGCTCATCACAGGACAAGGTCAGAGCTCCGGCTGAGCCACTTGCCCCTGTCCCTGCTCACTCCCTCAGAGCACATCTTTGGGGGTTTGAACAAGTCAGTGTGGAAAAGTGACACCTTTCTCCACTTTTCATACAACTCTGAGATGTCTGGAGACATAAAAGCAGTGATTTTAATTTCAATAGCAATCATGAGAACAAGTTAATGTTGAATACACACATTCAATAAATTCACCTACTAGGTTTTCCATGGGTGGCCAAGCAAGGATTTTTTTTCTCAAATCTTGACATAGGAGAAAAGAAACAGGCAATAGTTTTAGACAATTCTGGACTCCAACCTTGACCAAAGCATTCATATTCTATAAACATTTTATAGACGGTATATTTTTGTCAAACGTTTTTAGTTTCTTGTTTTTCTATCTTATGCTTTCTCACCCTGTGTAACAGGAACTTCCAGAGCTTTGGGGAGAAATATAATACTTCCATAAAGCAACTTCTAACAAGTCCTTCCTGGTGACTTCTTTGCCACCAGGCAAACATATATGCTAATCTCTTCCAATCTCTCTCCCTTCTCTCTCTGATTTTCCTATTTATCATATAGCTATATTTACCTCTCATTTATTTACTATCTATTTCTATCTCAATCTTTCATTTACTATTTGTCTGTCTATGTCTGTCTGTCTGTGAGGTAACAAGAACCAGGATGAGATAATTCTGCAAAGCTGAGGGTCTGGAGCTGGAGAGAAATGGGAAAAACCACACACACACACACACACACACACACACACACACACACACACACACACTGAAAGGAGAGGGAAATCCTGGAGACAAACGTACAGAAGTAGAGCGCAAAATGCAAGAGGTTGAGCCAACTTTTACATAGAGAAGACAAACAAATAATAACCCCAAAGCCCTACTAAAATCTATTGGAATATAGTCTCCCCCACCAATCCCTACCTGCTGGATGGATACTCATTAATAGTTAATTAGTCATGGGAGCTAAGGAAAAAATGAACTATATTTAGTGCACATATGCATCACGGTGTATTACTGTAATCCTCAGATGCAAAATACAAACCATAGTACTTAACCTGGCAGAGTTGTTAGGAGCATAACAGTGAATTATTGCCTACTCTGTGAAGAGCAAATGAGAAGGGCACTTTCTACATAAGCTTATATCCTGTCACTGGTGCCTACAGGTCACGATCCACATAAGGAAAGCTTCAAGAGCAGATGAAGGGATGGGCACAACCTTGGCCATCATCCCCGGCCATCACCCCTGGCTGTCAACCCTGGCTGTCCTAGCCAGACAGCCACCGGCCCTACCTCACACCCTCCCCGCTTCCACCAGTCACTTCTGCTACCATACCACCTCATTTCCTTTTTCTATGGAGCCTTACCACGCTGTGGTTCTTATGTCCTTAGCCTTTCCCTCTCTGACAAGAGCACGTCTGATTTGTTTAAAGTTCAGCTATATAACAAACCAGATCACGACTTCTCTGGGGCTTAGAAAACCAGCTTTTCTATTCCCAAATGTAGGAACATTTTTAAGCATAAAGAAAGAAAAATAATCATAAAACATATTTCTTTCTGTAATCACTATCCGCTGGGATAACAGAGACCGAGGAGGCAGGTAGAGTAGCCCTAACCTCTGGGCTAAATCTAACTGCATTTTATATTTAAAATCCCATGGATTGTTAACATTCTAATAAGTATCAACTTTGAAATATTTATAAATCAGGATTCAAATATATGTTCTGTTTAATTTTTAGTGTATTGGCTGTACTAACATACACAACAACAACCACACACACACACACACACACACACAACTATACTTTCTTACAGAATGAAAGATAAAAAGAGCTATTCAAGGAATTAGCCTTGCTTTCATTGTGATCAATTTTTAAAGATATTTGTTGAATCTTGGTGGTGTGTATGTGGAGTGTGAAGCTTCTTTCCCCCCCAAAAGCCATGGTAATTTGTAGGAAATGAATTTCATAATGAATTTCCAGAGGGTTTTATTAAACTGTATGCTATCGTTTGAATGCTGCTGTCCCTCAAGTCTGTGTGTTGGTACATAATACTGTGTTGACACTATTAAGAAGTGGGCCCTTTGGGAAGTGACTGTTGAGTTTCAAAAACTCGGTTCTCATGAGAGGCATCTGAGAAACATTTGCCAACTGCCCTTGGTATCTTCTGCCATTATAAAGGGGCAACAATAAGGTATGATCTTTGAAGCAGAGAGCAAGAACCCCTAGATCCCAAATCTACTAACATTTTGGTCTTCGATTTCCCAGATTTCAGAACCATTCCCACTCTTTATGCATTACCCTGTGTAAGGTACCTCCTTATAACAGCCTGAATGGACTGACGGACTGATGTCTCTGCTGGATAGATATGTATTTGCAGGTGTGTTTTGGTACGTAGGAGCTGTTATCTGTACTTGACACGCACATGCATTACAGGAACAGTTAAGATCACGGACTCAATGGTGGAAGGTTCCTGAAGATTTAAAGTCCACCTGTTTTGTTTTAGAGCTGAGGTAGCTAAAGCCAGGAAACTCTGTGTGAATTTTTGGAGAGCAGACAGCCTCTGAGTGCCCAAGCTTCACTTCTCACGAAAGCCCTTGACTTTGAGTTGAGAGCGCTTCACAGGACCTAGGCTATCTTCTGTAAACATGTCATCTGTCTGACTGGGAGCTGGGTCTGCAACTCCAGCCTCAGCACTCTCAAAAGATGAGGAGACACTCTGTTTTCTTGCACAGGAAGAGCTCTTTTCACACCTCTCCTGTTCACAGGAGACCTTTCCCCGTGCTCTCCTCTAAGTCTCATTGTGACTACAGCAGGAAATTGGAAGCTCTCATGCCAAGATTGCTGTGCTCAAATCGTAAAGCTGGACAGCTGCTAACATGTAGTGTCTGCGCTGAGAGAAGGTGAGAAAGAAGTAAAGGAAGAGAAGAGGTAAAGGGAGGAGGAGAGGGAGGAGGAGGGCAAGGGCAAAAGGGGGGGGGGCTGGACATAGGGAGTTGTAGAGAAAGGCCAAATGCTAGGAAATAAGTTTATTTAAAAATTAATTTTTAAAATAAGATGTAAAGAGTTATAAAAGTAATATTACCTAGCACGTCTAGTATAATTTTTCTTCAATTTCTAGATTTCTCTTTAGAGGAGGTACCCTATACGTAAGGACACACACAGAGACACAGTTCCCCTCTCATTGGCATCTATTTTTAGTGTATTGACAGCTTGGGAAGACAGACAGAAGGAAAAAAGGAGGGAAGAAGGGAGCGTGAGACGAAGGGGGGGGGAACTCAGAGCTAGAGAGAAGATGCAGAGGATCAGAACAGGAGCCTGGACCCCACAGGACCCCAGAAGGAGATGCTTGCATGCTCGGGCTGAGGCAGCGGGATGATGGGGTTCTGCAGCTGGTCCTCAGCAGTGAGAAGGGCACGGGGACCGGGAGGGGAAGGCTGGGAAAAGCAAAGGCCACGAGACGTCACTTGTGGGTAGGGATTTTTGAGTGCAGGCGATGTTAAGCGTGAGGAGGTGGTTCTTCTAAAGGGTGGATCTTCTGATCGAAGGTGGTTATGAGGGCGATACGCTCAGGAGCCACTGCGGTTTCAGTTAGATCCTCCAAAACACATAGGGTTGAAAACTTAATCTTGAATGTGACTGCATGTGGAGACAGGGCCTTTAGGAGGCAACTGAGGTAAAATGTGGCCTTGGAGTCCACACCTAATCTGATATGCCCAGTGCCCTTATAAAGAGACAGTCGGTCTGCCCCCATCTCACATTCTGCCTGCCCCCCACTCCGTCCTTCTCCCCCTCACCCTGTGACTCCCACCTTCACTGAAGAGAACCGGCACAAGTCGAGCCTGTACCTCCTGACTCGCTCCTGTCTTTAATCAATAAAGTTTTCTCTAGGAAGAAGTTAACATCCCGAGTTCTATGCTCGTCTGGATTTATCTGAAATGCACACACACACACAAAAAAAAACCAATGTGTGTTTTTTCAGTGCTCAGTGTGATCCTAGCCAGGAATTTTTGGCAAAGATTTTTATCATCACAGTGTGTTCTGTCTACTAATGGGCCAAGGGACCGGTGGAGCACAACATCCATCCACAGAGCGTGGGGAGGGAGGGAGGAGCGGGAGGAGGGGTGGGCGAAGGCCTTTGGAAATCGGGATGCCACGTGAGCCATTGGAAGTTACATTAAACAGAGAGGACTGTCAACGTCCTGGCACTGAAGAGAAATTACAACACTGGAGCTTCGAGGCGGAGCAACTTAGAAGTTCAGGGCAAGGAAAATAAAAAATGACATCTGATACAGGGAAATGTCTTCGACCTGGACAATAAAATAAAATTAGCCTACATTGAGTGCTGAGGATGGAGGCCTTTAAAGAAAGAGAATTTTGGCAATGGTGAGTGACTTCGCTTTATGTAATGGAAAAACTTAACCACATTCTGGTGCAAATACGGTAAGCTTTGAGTCCAGGGTGACAGCTTCAATTGCCTTTATTAAATACCCGTTTATCACAGCAGTGGCCCGTCCGACCAATGTTTCTCCTTTCTTTTACTCCTGTCACCTATCCTTCCTTCCTAGGGTCACTTCCTGCCCGTAGACGTTGTCTCTGGTCCCATTCTGGGGAACTCTGATGAAGACAACTGGCTATAGAAGAGGTGTTTGGATGAAATACAGGGGTGTTAATTTCTAGACTCATCTGTCTTCAAGATCCTAATTTCTAACCTGGGCACACGTCTATCAGGAGACCCTGGAAGATTTCCACGACACTCCAAACTGTGTTTCTGTTTTGTCATTTCAAGCTCCTTTTATAATTCGCCAACAGGCAAATAATTCAGTTTTATAAGAATCCGGTTTAACACTGGTTGGGATAACGGCCTCTGGGTCTGAAGAGGCACCAGGATTACTGTTACAGAATGGAAGCGGGCACAATGTGCCAGAAACCTAGGGGACTCACCACGGTGAACCTTGATACTTTCGTGTATGGTCTCAGTAGTCACAAAGCAACTGAAGCCACCAAGCATTACGAGCCACCAACAGTCTGAGATCCCTTAGGGATGAAGTCCAGCAAGAATGCAGCTGGGGGTAGCCAGCTAGGTGTGAGGGAAATCCATAGAGACGCTGGAGAGGCGGTTGTGAATTCTGGCCATGGCTTGGAGCAGCTGTGCTAGGCCCATGTAGCTCATTAGACTTGCAGCGCAGTAGCTAGCCACTTCCTTGAAGAAGCCAAACTTACCGGAGTCAGGAGCAAGTCTGAGGGATGCGAAGGACGGGTTGTAATAGGCACCTCTTGTGAGCCCCTGACATCCTTCTCAGCATCATTACTGACTTCAGCTGTTGTGACAGACCATCCAATGTACAGGGAGCAGTGCCATTTAAACCACAAATGAATTTCCAAGGAACTGTGCTTGATCAGTGGGATTGAGAGCCAAAAAAGTGTCTTCCTCCATTAGTCTTCTGGGACAGAAGTTTCAAGATGCACTGTAGGAGGCTCCATGGGAGTCCCGGCAGCATAAAGAGTTACTCTCCTTCCATGGGGATTAACTCAGCGCATCCTTCTCTTGGCCTGCTCTGTGCTTGCTTTCCTTCCTGCTTTCCTTCCTTCTTTCCTTCCTTCCTTCCTTCCTTCCTTCCTTCCTTCCTTCCTTCCTTCCTTCCTTCCTTCCTTCCAAAGATTTATTTATGTATCCGAGTGCTCTGTCTTCCTTCACATCTGCGAATCAGACGAGGGCATCAGATCCCATTGCGGATGGTTCTGAGCCACCATATAGCTGCCAGGACATGAACTCAGGACCTCTGGAAGAGCAGCCAGTGCTCTCAACCACTAAACTGTCTCTCCAGCTCTATGCTTTTACCTGCTGCACTCTTCCTTCTAGAGATCACTTCAAAGTGAAGTACCTGCCCATGAGCACTGGCGTTAGGCCTGGTTGGTGAACTCGTGCTGAGGAAAGTACAGTTTGAGCATTGTCCTCTAGTTGCACTGAGCAATTAATCTTAGCAGTGACATTTAAAAGTAATAATATATTACTCAATTTCTATCTATTTATTCTAACACCACCTTTTGGTGAGCATCCTTGGGTTGCCCCTTACTACATGCCAAGTTGGAGTGTAAGCCTCAGACTTTCCCATATTACTTCTGATTTATTTTCCTTATCCTGTTGCATACTTTCTAAAGTAGTGAATTTTTTTTTCTAAAAATTATATTTTATATTTAACACACATATAAATATATTCATATATTAATACATAAATTTGTAAACTGTAGTAATATATATAATTTATACATTATATTTAAATGTATAATTATATATTTTAATAAGATTCATTATGTATCTTCTATTTAAAAGTTTAATGATAGGGGAACTGTTAAGAATGTAGGAGTACATATACTAAAATAAACGGCACTAGTTCCTAAAACTACTATTATTGTTGAAAGTCAGCTATAGTAGAGAATTTATTGATATATTGACAATATATACAATATGTAATTGATATATATGGAATGAAAATTTATTGATACCATAACGGTGAATGAAAAATAGAACACATGCTACATTACATTGAATATAACTATAAAAATTACTGACAAGTTGGGAGAAGCTGCTACTATCCTAGTTGGGAACTAAAAGACAGAAATATATTTAAGCTTTTATTTAATACTGAAAATAGTATAAAAACATAAGTAAGTTAAATGCACAATTTCTGGTGCTGAAAAACCTGATGTCATTGGAATTTTATGGTGCCTGTCTTTTCCACCCAGTTGGGGTCACGCAGGGCTTTGTTCTTTCATTTGGAGAAAGTCATACTATATTAATTATAACAACTCACTCTCTCAGGAGAGCTGGGACCAAAGGCACCAGGCTTTGGAATGCTGGGCCTTGCCCCTGCCTTCAAGTCATTCTGAGAACTTTTCCCTGGAAGCTACAGGACCAGGGAGTTTGCCTCTTTTCATGGTTTCCTCTAACATATGTAGCTTACTAGAGCTTAAAGACTTACATTTGTAAAAGCCATTAGGGTCGATTAATGCAGACAAATGATTGAGCTCGGGACATTGGGAGGTGCAACTCCACACCTTGTACCATTTATAGGCAGGAAATGAGGAACAATTAGCTTGGTGAGGCTGGAAAGCACCCCTCCCTCCCAGCCCTGCCTGCATGGGGTTAGCTTCAGGAAGGTTCCACGGGAACGTAATGGGAGAAGGGGCTGAGCCAGAGTAGGCAGATGGGAGCACCAGGCGACCGTGATGGCCGGAGCAGATTTCTCAGGCAGCCACCCTGCTTCCCAAGTCACTGACAATAATGATGACAAGCTCCATTTGTGTGGCTGTCTAGGTATGCTTTGGCTTCTCCCAACTGTCTTGGAAAAGCACTCACTCACTCTTTTAAAATTTATTTAAAATTTTTTCTATTGGATAGTATCATTATCATTATTGCGCGTGTGTGTATGATGATGTCTCTGTGTGTTTGGACGCCGCTCTTTGTATGTAGAGGTCAGAAGACTTTGCTTCTTTTGCATAGACAGTTGTCTCCCTCCACCTATATGTAGTTTTTAGGGATCAAATTTCGGTCATTTTGGCTTGTACAACAAGCACTTCACCCACGGATCTCCCTTGCTGGCCCCAATTTCTTGACGATAAATGTTTTCTGAGCAGTCTGTTCAAGGGACCCAGTGTTGAATGGGGCAGGATGCTTGCCTTCATGGAAGTCAATCTAGACAATATCTAACTTATGTACGAGTGGATTTAGCCTATGGCACTCATGAAAGACCAACCTAAGATACAATAACATTCTTCTCATAGGAGGTGAAGTCTAGGATAAGACAGGATGGATAGATAGAAATGTTCATTCAAAAGATGGGAGAACCCGTTTAGAATAAAAGCACCCACCTAGAAATAAAGTAGATATGGATACTAGTTCTCAGGTCAAAATAACAGAGCAAGGATACTAGGGCTCAGATCTTAAACTGGGGGTGGGAGGCAGAGAATGAACCGAGAATGGTTTGGGGCTGTGAAACTTCAAAGCCTGCCTCTGGTGATGTACTTCCACCAGGAAGTCACGCATCCGAAGCCTTCCTGAACAGCACCACCAGCCAAGGACCAAATTTTCAAATGTCATAGGCTCTGGCATTTGTTTATTTAATCCTACAAACCACCATAGGACAAATATTAAAATTCTACAAAGCCACAAGCTCCAAGGACTCACAGTCTGCCGGAGGAGGTTAAGGACCATCTACAGAGCAGAAATTCTCAAACTATGCTCTCCAAGATAGGGGAATAAGATGTTCCTCCAGATTTAGTATAGATTTGAGTATGATTAGGTTATTGGACTAGATTTAAGAAGGAGACATATTTGAATCATGCCTTACAATATGAGGCGAGGGCCAGCCCATCCTTAGAAGCAAGACTTCATGAAACATAGCACCTTACAGACACACTGTGAATTTTGTTTTGAGTGCAGTGCTCCATTGCAACGACACACTATCCACGCTGTAGGTTTTCTTTCTTCTTCTCATGAGATCTGTTAATCCAACACCAATTTTCCACTAGCCAGCTAACATGAATAACCATTTAGTTCGCTATATCAAAAAATGCATTTGGACTGGAAAATTTGATAACTCTTCAAAGCATGTGCTAGATTAGATAACTGTTCAAAACAGTCTTATCGAGGGTGGAATACAGAGATCATTAATTCAAGAGTATGGAACAAAGATCAAAGATTTGACTGAGCAAAAGGCCATGGGGAACCCAAGCACTGATGATGCACAGGGTAGCACTTGTCCCTTTAAACAGAACAACCTATCACTTGGCACCTGTGATTTGTGGCTAGGTAGTACTAGGCACCAGATGTTTTGATTTTACATGAGAAGCTGGGGATAGTGTGTGTGTGTGTGTGTGTGTGAAGTAATCACAGTCTTCAGATCTTCTATAAACCAACAGCTTACAACTGCAGTCTTCATAACACTAATTAAACTAAAGTTGGTGAGCATCTTCCTGAGCAATTCATAAACAGAGATCCCGTAATCCTCACAAGAAATCTTTGGAAGCAGAGACGATAGTGACACCCATTTCACAAATGACAGAGATAGAGAGAAGGTAAGGAGTTCTATAAGAATGCCCAGAGCCAGCGTGGCTCAACAACCTGTATCCTAAATTCTTATAGATGCTCTTTTACTTACTATGGATTATGTCTCAATAAACCCATATAAGTAGTAAATATAAATATAAGTTACTGGACATCAAAGCTTAGCTATATAATATACTAGGAAGTGCTAGTTGCTTGTTTTAAGGATGGCATGGCTTACTGAAGCTGAGATCCATTGCATCTGCCTAGCATCACAAAAACATCTCATATTAAATATTTTAATGAAAACAATGAACATTCAAAAAGTAAACTGTCTTCTGCTAAACACAAAGCACTCTCACAATGTAAAATCGAAAACAACTGAGTTGAACCAGAACTCAGAAGACATTGAGGGACATGACCAAGAGTGAGACACAAGACAGAGATCAGCGGAAATGGTTCGGAGGAAGTGGCATTTGAGCTGGAGTTTGGAAAAATAAACAATCTTTAGGCAAAGAGGATTTGAAGTTAGAGGCTCACAGATGAAGTGGGGGAACAGGAACTGAGATGAAATATAACAGCACCCCAGCATGGAAATATCACCCCCTCTTCTGAAACCTAGGCCGCCATTCAGACACAACTGACAGGTAGCACTGTGGGTTATCTCCGATGAGGCCAGAGAAAGCCTGTGCTTGCATTCTCTCTGGGCTATAAAGAGAAATGTGGAGGACAGCTGGCAGACATGCGAACTAGAGGGAAGGAGCTTAATTTCCTGTCCTATCAACATCCACTGGATTGCAGAGAAGGAATTCCAGTTGGAAAGCCAGATGTTCTTGTATAAAAGCAGGGGGTGAGGAGATTTATGCAATCAGAAGGTGTCTATGTAACAAGTTGAAAATTGGAAGCTGTGGAGGTATCGAATCAAAAGGAACATTTGAAATCCATTGGCCCAAACTAAACCTGGGAGTCTTTGCCACGAGCAGAATGGAATGCTCACCTGGAGGGTTCGTTCCTCACAATAAAGACTACATGCAGAGTCTCTACCACGAATGTAGTTTTCTATCTCAGGAAAAGGCTGCTTATGCTATTGTTTATTTTGGAGACCACATGGACTAAACAGGTCAACTTTCCTCTTTAGTCTCCAGGGCCATACAATAGATATTATTTATTATTTCACTGATATTCTAGTTGGTATATAATCAGTAAGATGCAGACTTAGCAATGTGAGTACAGTATTCTTTAGAGGTGTAAACCCAACCTCTCATCCATTCTCACTGGTGCGTAATCTCACCTTGGTTCATTGTTTGATTTAGTGTCCCAGGATCTGACTGTCTTGGCTCCTTTACTATAATGCTAGACTGAAAGGCAAGCCTTACTGTTGTAGAAGTTTATTTTTAGCTGTGTTTAAAATATTGTTTTGTGCACTGTTGGGTGAGGGGATGCCTAGGGCTTGGTGTATTGTCTGCAGGTGTTGGATTTATGTGGGAGATGTTTGATTGCTCATGATCTGCACGTGCTATCAGTAGAACACCTGAGGAGTTCTGGATCAATAAAAACACCTGAGCTCAGATGCTCAGGGTTCCACTGTCCAGTATGGCGCTTGCCATGGCGGTGGTTCCCTCTGCTGAGGTCTGGAAGGGTTTGCACCTATGAATGGGCCTCTTTGTCCTCCTTGCTGAGCCATCACAGCAGCTAACTACTGCACCTTATTTTACAGTATCATTTCCTGTATTTTTCCATGATACCTGACTCAGTGCCGTGGATTGGTATGTTCTCCCAAGGGGTTTTTTCCCACTTAGAAAACAGATTTAAAAATAAGTAGACACTGAGAGTTTGAAAACATATGGATGCGCTTTCTAATCCAGGGTCACTATTTTAGAAACAGATGGACAAACGGAACCCGATCCCTGTGAACTACTTGGAAAAGCTAGATACATCCTGGTGCATAAAATTTGAGTCATTGTTTTTCTAAGTAGAGTTTTTCTTATTTTTTTTTTCCCCAAGGTGGAACTTCATCTACAAAATGCTAAGGACTGACTCTTCTATCTTCCAACCAAGTCAAGGAAAATATGCATTTCAGCAGAAGTAGTACAGTCACCACGCTACTGACAAAAGCAGAGGCAAGGGCACTGTGCTGTTCTATCCCAGAAGCCTTGTTGCCTTTCCTCCCTCCCCTCATCCAGCATTCATTGTGTGCCTGCTCCACACCGTCTCGTACTGTAAGTGTCGAGGTCAGAGCACCAAAGTAGACAGATACCTTTGCATCACTGGATTCACGGTCTAGAGGACAGAGGCAAACAATGAAATAAGTAAAATTGACACCAGACTGACATAATTAACAGCCTGGACCAAAGCGCCAATTATAAAAGAGGGACACAGAGCACACTTCAGGACTGGTCATGCTACTTTGAAATTGAGGTCAGATAAAATCTCTTTGGAATGAAGCCTGTGAGCCGTCCAACAATTACAGTCAATTCTTGCTGTTTGTGGAGTTACAATCTACAAAGTTGTTGTGAACATTGTATTAGCACATAATAAAAATTCCTCTCAGGGGAAACACAAGGTTAGCCTGTGAGCCCCTGGTCACAATTAATTCACCACATTGTTTTATGCGTGTTTTGTCTAAAGACATCTTTAGAGTGTGGGTTCACTAACATGGAACTCAGGGTCATAGCCCTACGGCTCATACGTGAACAACTCATCAAGCTCACCAACATTCGTCAGCAGCCACATCACAGGTCCTTGCTGGTAAGAACACTGTAAAATACTCTGAGGCAGTTTAAACAGCAAAATCACCAACGGAAAGCACAAAACTGTGAAAGCTGACACTTGTCATAGGTCTCCGTGGATACTTGTTCACAACGTGGTGGTGAAATAGAAAATCTGAGTGTTCACCTTCAACCGGGGGTGCGCGCACTGGTCACCCGACATCTCCGTGCCCTGCACGCGACCTTGAATAAAGCTCCCTCTGAACAGACTGATTGAGGCGACAACCCCAGTCCAGCAGGCAGGCAAATTCTCAAAATGAGTGATGAGGCTGAACCGTGCTTGGCTTGTTGGGTGAAGTGGATGTCCTAGAAGACACAATTTCACTCCCCATTCTGGACTCTTCGGTAGCTTGAAGCCTGCGTTTCCTCTGTCCCGGGCACTCTGCTCCAAGACTTCCCTCCACAGTCACTCAGGTGCTACCGAGTGAGGTAAAGGAAAGAAAGCAGAGAACCTTTCCCCTCCGGGAGTTTTGTTCCTGCAGACAGTCGGTTGGGATTTCCTGAACACCTTTGCATGTAGCGTTGGGATCCCAGCCACTGTGCACCGGGATAAACTGTGATTCACTTCCACCTCACCCCCGACTCTGACTTCCCTGCTCTTGAACACGGTCCAAAACAAATTAGCAAACGTTCCTTTCTGATTTGCAACTTGTTCCAAAGGGCACAATGCTTCGCACTGAGTAACTCCAACTAGACAGTTCAGAGCAGCTTTATATTGTCTTTGAACCGGAATTTCCCCCCGACAGGCAATGCAATTCCAATTCAAAAGAAAGAAAGAAAGAAAGAAAATTACAGGGACTTTTGTAAAAGGCAGTTGGAACGTGGTAATTACAGAAAACGGTACTCAGCAGTACAGTCTGGCTACACACTAATAGAAATCTTTGGGTAGAGTAACTGACCAACAACATCTAGGTCTGTCTGAGAATACCCCATTGATGTCCACACAATGGTGAGCTCACCCAACCAAGAATTTCTTAGATTCTGTCCCCATCATTAAATGACAGGTGAGAGAATTCTGGGACAAAAATAAAATAGTTCAGTCTTTATTCATTTTCATTAGTTTTTTTTTTTAATTGAAAATGGATTCTTCTCATACAATATATGTTGATTATGGTTTCCCCTTCTCAATTCCTCCCAGATCCTGCCTCTCAAATTTACACTCTTCCTTTCTCTCTCTCAGAACACAAACAAGCATTTTAAAAATAAAATAAAATAAAACAAAAGCCAGAAAGAACAACACAAACAAACCAGAAAAGGACAAAACAAGCAAACAGAAACAAAGAAAGAGCTAAAGAAAAAGCACATACACACACACACACACACACACACACACACACACACACACACACACACACACACACACACACACACACACACACAGACACACACACACACACACAGACACACACACACAGACACACACACACACACACACACACATACACACACACACACACACACACACACACACACACACACACACACACACACACACAGACACACACACACACACACACACAGACACACACACACACACACACACACACACACAGAAAACCCGTTAAAAACACAAAATCAGAAACCATAATCTATAAGCAAAAGACACAGGGGGAAAAGCAGGAGAACCTTTGAAAACGCCACTGTTTTGTTTTGTGTTGGCTTTCTACTGCTGGGCGCGGGGCCTGCCCTAAAGTGTGGTTTGCCTACCAGGTGAGACTCCTTTGTAAAACACCGATTTTCCTTTATGAAATCAATCAGAGGTAGCTTGTGGGTTAGGGATAGGTGCTTGTGTCCATGCCACCTCTCAGCAGTGGGAGCCCATCTGGCTTCGATCTGTGCAGGTCCTGGGCCTGCTGCCATAGTCTGCCTGAGTTCATATGCACATCTGTCCTGTTGTGTCTAGAAGGCCTTGTGTCCCTTGACACTTGGTGTCCTCTGTTCCCTCTAGCTCTCACACCCTTTCTACCTCCATTTCTGCACAGATCCTGTATCCCTGAGGGGAGAGATTTGAGGGAGACACCCCATTTAGGACTGAGTGTTCCAAGGTCCCTCATTCTCTGCACATTGTCCGCTTGTGGGTGTCTGTGTTAGTTCCCATCTACTGCAGGAGGGAGCTTCTCTGATGATGACAGATGAGGCACTGATCTATGGGACTAGCAGAACATAGTTTGGAGTAATTTTCTTGCTATGTTCCTTTAGCAGAACAATAGTATTTCGTTTTCCCTTGGGTCCCTGACCTATCTAGTCTCAGGTTCTTAGCCACAGTGTATATTTTAAAAATTATATGTAAATAAGCACATTTTAGAATAGCTCACCGATGAGGGACAAGGACACAGACATAATAGAAGTTATGAGTTCTTTACTAGATTCAAAAGAAGAACATCTCTATGGGGTAGAGGTGTTCATAAACAAATGGGTAAACCCTGTGCATCTGGTGCTGCAATATAAGAGAATTTCTCCCGTTGAGTATGACGAAAGAGAAGCCCACAACAGGAAAAGCAGCTGCAATGGTCCTGCAGGACATGCGAGCTGTTGCTGAAGTGTGATGGGAACGGAAGGTGTGTGCCAAGACTGCATGAAAGTAAAGTTAACATACAGACAGCTGGGTGCCAGTTGAGAGGGGCACGGATCGTATATACGATGCGGATTTTTATCCTGGACCAAAGGTTGCACACCTGGACTCTGGAAGCCGATGTTATTTATTTACGTATGTCAGGCCATATTTTGACTAATTTTAAATGAATTGCAGATGTTTAAAAACATAGCGTAGCCTCCGTACCCAGCAGGTAGATGGGTAGAAGGCCAACACAAAACAAATGTCACAGTATTTTTTGAGATTCTTTTTTTTGTGTCCCACGATACTTTGTCTAGGCATTAAAAAAAAAAAAGCTTAGAGATCTTTTGCTTATACAATATTGTTTCTGATTTTGTTTTTATGGGTTTTCTATGTGTACAAATGTATTTGTCTCCGGGTCTCTGTGTGTTTCTTGTGCTTTTTCTTTGGCTCTTTCGTTTGTTTGTTTGTACTGCCCTGTTCTTGTTTTTGTTTTATTTTATTTTATTGTGATTCTTATACGCGTGTTTGTTTTCTACTGAGAGAAATAAAGGGTGTGGATTTCAGTGGGCGGGGAAGTAGGGGGGCCAGAGAGGAGCTGGGGAGGGGAATATGTTGTATGAAACAAAATCTATTTTCAAAAACAAAGACAAAAAACAAAAACACATGCTATTTCGAGCTCCAAAACTCAGATTTTTCACAATGTAGCTCGAAAACTTGAACAATCTTGCAACGTTGACCCTGCCTTCACCATGACACCGATGCTCGGTGCTTTGGAGATGGCAGCCCCTTCATTTACATACATACACCCCAGATTCTCCTGAGGGCTTCCCTTGCTTTGATAGCATGGATGCTCTCTGGAAGATGGCCACAGTGGCACTGTGGCTTCATCTAGAGTCTCAGTACTTAATATGAAGTTCAAAGACCAGCAGCGTTGGCGTACAGTGAGGCTTGTTAGAAATGTGCGTGTTCAGATCGTGCCCCAGACGCGCCGGACTAACCCTGTGTTGTCTGGATCCCAGGAGACCTGTGTGCATATTGACTTTGAGAAACACTGCACTGCGTGTCCTGTGGGTGACGTCTACTGACTGCCTCTGAGCACCGAATATTCAGTTATATAGCACCATCTCTGCAAAACCCTGTCTGCTCAACTTAGCGAGGGCGGATTATATTACTTTTAACTAAAAGTTTTGGCTATAGAAGTTTCAAGGGGAGTGGAAGAGAGGATTTATCACGGAACAGTCTTGAAAGCACTTCTGGAAAACAATGAGGGTAAAAGGCGGCTTACATAATGGGAGGGAAGTCTACTTTTATTCCCTTGAATCTGCTTTTCATAAAGCCAAAGGGAACTTCACATTAGCATGCATGAAAATCCCCAATAGACAGACCTGAATTTTATTTCAAACTTAAAATAAGTTTTCAAGGGAAGGGGCAATATTTTTTTTATTATATTTTTATTGTTTTTGAGAATTTCATGTTTGAATGCTATATTTACACAATTTCCATTGCTCTCTCACAACGCCTCCCAGACAAACCTCCCTTCCATACCCACCCAACTTTGTGTCTCCAATTTATTAAATCCACAGAATCCAAATTGTGCTGCTTGCATACGCTTGGGTGTGTGGGAATCCGCTGGAGTGTGACTGACCTACCGGAGGCCACATCCTTAAAGGAAAAAAAAAAACTCTCCTTCTTCCATAAGTTTTCAATTACCAATAGCTCCTCAGCTGGAGGTGGAACTCCATGCCTACTCCCTACTTCTTGCTAGGATGCTTTGTCTGCCTTGAACTTGCTCGGGTTTGTGCATGCTAACACAAATGGTAGAAACTCACAGGTGCAGCTGCTCAGTTGTGTCTAAGATACACTGTTTTCCAATAATCGTCCATGGCTTCCAGCTCATGCACTCTTTATGGCCCTTCTTCTGAAATGATCTCGGAGACGCAGGCTACAGATACAGGATATAGGATATGCGTAGCAGTACAGTGCTGTGGTAGCTCAGCAAGGAAGACAGGAGGCATAGACACAGATGTAAACCCTGCCAGACCGCAGCAGAGGGAACACTCATGGCGAGTGCTAATATAGTGGTGAGGACTCGCCACAATCCCTTAGTTTCTGTACCTTGTCCCATTGTGGGTCCCTGTTAATCACTATCTATTGCCCCCCAGAAAGAACATCTCTAAGAGATAAACCAATGTATTGAAATAACAGAAATCATTAGGAGTTAGTCTAATAGTGTGTCTATTTAACAGAATAATACTAGCAGGTTCTCCTCCAGGCCAATGACCAGAGCCATGGTGTCAAGTATGAATTCCTCTTTGAGGCTTGAGATGGTGATTATTTCCAGCAGGTTTTATTTTCAGCTATTCAGGATTGTCTTGGCTATCCTGGGTGTTTTGTGTTTCCATATGAAATTTAAAATTACCTTTTTAAAAAAATTTCTACAAAGAATTGTTTTGAAATCTTGATGGGAATTATATTGGAATCTGTAAATAAAGTATCTTAGAATAAATTTAACCAAGGAAGTGAAAGGCTTGTACATTGAACCCTTTAGGACACCAAAGGAAAAAAATGAAGAATACACCAGCATATGCAAATAGCTCCCATGCTCACGGATTGGTGGAATTAATATTGTGAAAATGGCACTATTTTTTCTCTATGTACTTTGCATAAGCATTTTTTTCTTTACAGAAACTATAATTTAACGCATGCAAATTGCCTTAGTTATAGCAAAAGGCTGAAATGACGTGTTAGAAGCTGACTTATTGTGTTTAGATTAGATACATTTTAGAACCCACGCAGTGAAAAATGGTAGAATTGAAGAGTTTGGGGTAGGAGCATATTAGCTGTTACCGCATAACCTTGCCACCCAAGCTATCCTGAAAGCTGATCTCAGCTAAAAATTCTTCATAACATAAACATTTCTTAAAAAGTAATTACAGTGTACTGTTAGCATGCTGGCACCCACAAGTTCACTCATGTTCCTAAAGCTGACTGAGTTCTATCTCTTTGTTCTTCAGGTGCTGCGAGTGTAATTTTAACTACAGAATGGCCCATCCAGTCTGCACTTCCTAAGCATCATCTGGTAGAAGCTCTTTCACTCTGCCTCACAGCCTCAGAACCTACGTAGCCAGTTTGACAAACTGCTTGCCAGGCCCTGTGGCTCGAAACAACAATGTCTTCTTGTTCCCTGTATAATCTAAATGAGGTTTCCCCTTACTACTCACAGAGAGGTGGACACTGGGTAAGATAACTGTCCAGCACACATCTAAGTGTCAGGACGGAAGGGGGCTCCCGACCCCACAGGGTTCCTGTAGGAACACAGAAACTGGGCACCACAGTGCCTATCAGTACCAATACACATCTGGCAGGATCAAAGGAAGGTCTCCTAAATAATCTACAACCCTGAAGCTATGGCACATAAAGGCCTTGGAATCACTGAAAATGTATCTCTGGGGACATGTAAAGGAATACACTACCTAAATTTGAAAAGGATAAATATCAAATCAGATGCAGAAACCAATATGAAGACATGCAAATATGAAAGGAAACATGTTTATAGAAATATTTAAGGGACTCTGACATTAGAAATGAAAGGATGGTTAAATCACACAAATACACATAACTCATTAGAAGAACATACATATGAAAGACAAATGGAAGAAAATTAAAATATTATGTCAAAAAGCTACCAAAGCACACACAAAAAATAATCACAAAACCATACAAAGTAAGTAGAATACTATCATCACAAGGCCAGAAAGAAGCTCATACTTAACAAGAATAGCTTTGAAAATATAATGGATTAAATTTTCTGGTCAACATGGACTAACACACAAGACCCAACTATATGCTGCCTACAAGAAAGACACTCCACAGTAAAGGCACACATAGACACACAGCCTAAAGGTTGGAAAGATATATAGTTACACAGATAGATATAAAAAATGACCAGAAGCATTTATATTCATATCAGATAATACAGATTTTAAATAAAAAACTGAAAAAAGATGAAGATGTCCATATGTATTGAAAAAAATATCAAATCATGAACAGGGAAATAAGAGCTATTAACAAATTCTCAAATCTGACTGTCTAAAATACATACAGTGACTATTATTAAATCTAATCAGAGAAATATATTCAAATATTATAAGAGTGGGAGAATTGAACACTGTACTTCCCTTAATGGACAGAAAAGACAGGAAAAAGAAACCAGAAAAAAATTAACCAAGTTGAATCAAAATCTAGAATAAATGAACCCAACAAACATTTTCACATGTAAGCCAGCAGAAGCAGAATGTACATTTCCCATTATCACATGGTTATTTTCAAGAATGTATTATATGTTAGACAGCAAAGGAAGTCTCAATAAGTTAAACACTTAAAATTATAGTCTTTATCTTTAGAGATTTATTTTTTTATTATGTGTGTGTTTTGCCTGCCTTGTATGTCTGTGCACGACATATGTGCTCGGTGCATTTGATTCCCTGGAGCTAGTTACAGGTGGCTTTGAGCACCCATGTGCATGTTGGAAGCTGAATCCAGGTTCTCTCTGGAAAAGCAACAAGTGCTAACTACCGAGCCATCACCCTCGTCCCATATTATGTATCTTATAGGCTATAAATGGTTAAAACTACAAATCAACAACAAAATTCTATAAATTAGTGAGAATAATTAGCGGATATGCTAAAATCCGTGGGATAGGTGAAAGCACCCGTGACAAGAAAGGGTAACAGCCAATGTGTGCATCATACGAACTAAGACCGTCTCAAGTCACCATCCCAGTGGAACATCCTGAAGGCTCAGAAGGCTATAGAAGACCAAACCCAGAGAGAGGAGGAAGGAAGGAAGACAACAGAGCAGAGCAAAGGCAGATACAACTGACACCAAAAGTCCACAAGAGAACAGCAAAGCAAAAGGTCCATTTTTGAAATGTTAAACAAAACGGATAAACCTTTGGTTAGACAGCCAGCTAATAAATAACGAAGTGTCAAACGGAATAACAGGAATAATAATAATAGAATGAAAAGGGAGACATTGAGACTGATATCACAAACCATGATAAAAATCTACTTCCAAAACAATGGACAGCCTAGAAGAAATGGATGAATTCCCCTATCCCCCCCGCAAAAAAAAACATACCAAAAAAGAATCAGAAGGAACAGGAAATCTAAACACATCAACAATATATACTGAGAGTGAAGCAGTAATTAAAACTTTACTATCTAAATAAGCACTTTAAAATGTTCAATGTCCTTAGCCAATAGAGAAATGCAATTAAAGCGACTCCGAGATTCTATTACACCCCACTCAGAATGGCCGTGGACAGACAAAACAAAGGGTGTGGAGAAAGAGGAATCCTCATGCACTGTTGGTGGGTGTGCAAATTAGTACAGCCACTTTGAAATCAACCTGGAGGTTTCACCAAAACTATAAATAGAATTACCATGCGACACAGCTATACCACTCCTTGGGCATGTGCCCAAAGAACTTTAGATCTATGCAGATACTAGATGTCCACCATCTGATGAGTGGATAATAAAAATGTCTATACCCATGTGATGGCTAATTTTGGTTGTCACCTTGACTACATCTAGAATCAACTAAAACACAAGTGGCTAGGCAGGCTTGCGAGGTCTTTTCTTGATTGGATCATTTGAAGTGGAAAGACTCGCCCCAAGTCTGGGCCACACCTCCTGACGATAGTCCACAGAAGAGGACATGGAAGAAAGAAGCTGTTACTTGTTGCCTGCTTGCCCTCACTCTCACTGGAAAGCTACTTGGTGGGGGCATTCATTCTCAGGTATTTGAGCTAGATTTTGGGGGATTCTAACAAAGAATGAAAACCAGCTGAGACACCCAGTCTAATGACCTGGATGGAGTGGGCTTTCCTTTGAAAGACAGTCACTGTTGGACAATCAGATCACAGTATGTAAACCACTCCAATAAATCCCATATATATCTATACATACATGCTTACATATATTTACACACATACATATATATATGTGTGTGTGTATACATTATATTATACAGTAAAAACAATATTAGTATGTAATATATAAATTGATTACTATTATTATTTATCTATTATGTATACAATATTCATTCATTAATTCTGTCAGTTCTGTTCCTCAAATGCCTGTCTCTAATACAAAGCCTTTGTACACAAAGGTATCTGATCACCTTTGTAACATGATCTTGATTAGAATGTGTGTGTGTGTGTGATACTGGCTTGTAGGGTTTTATTCTAAGAGATGCACCCAGGTGTGCTATGTAAATTATAGACAATGTATAAGCATGAGCATGGGTTTGTTTGGTATTGGGCACAATTCTGGATTAACAGGGAAATTACGTTGTGCCCTAATAGAGAATGTCTCATTCTTTTACTCACTGATAAGTGAGCCATTGGTTAGGAGTTCAGGCATAGGCATGAATAAGGGGACAGAGTCTGCCTTCAGGAGGGCCTCGTCTGCAGAAGAGAATGCATAACAAAACCAGGATAGGGTGAGGCTCTGGTGCTGTAGTCCCAGCGATAGTGGGGAGGTGAAGGGGGAGCACAGCAAAATCACAATTTTGTCTTTGAGGGTTGCAGAAGTTTATTTGTAGTATGCTTAAAACGATTGTTTTGTGCATTGTTTGGAGGAAGGGCTGCCTAGGCCTTGGCATTTTGTATTGTCTGCAGGTGTTGGCTCTATGTAAAAGATGTTTGATCCCTCATGATCTGCACGTGCTATCAGTGAAACACCTGAGGAGCTTCCGCTTCAATTAAAAAAAAAAAAAAAACCCTGAGATCAGATGATTGGGGTTCCATGTCCAGTTTGGTGCTTTCCATGACAGGTGGTTCCCTCTGCTGATGTCTGGCAGGGTATGCATCTATGAACATGTCTCCTTATCCTTATTGCGGACTGACAAGTAGCATCCTGCTACATTTGAATATTGACTTCTTTGAGAAAGAATATCTAAGATATATTTTAAGGATGAACAAAAAATGGGCAGTTCCCAGACAAAGAGAAGGTAAGCAGCAGAGCTAACATTTAATCAATGGTCTATGCTTTAAAATCCATCTGAGTAATGGGGACTGATGAAGCCCTTATGTCTTATGAGCTCCCTCCATAGGAATAAAGGAAGGGAGGTGTTCCTGACAGCTGGGTAACATCATTTGGGGCTGGCTGCTATAGGGGCTCAGAGAAGCTCAGGGTGAGAGGCTGACTGCTGTGTTAAGGTGCTGAGGTCCCTGATGGAGTGACCTCATGGATAGACTTGATTCTAAGTCCTTGATGGAATGACCTCATGGATGGACTTGACCCTGAGGTCCCTGATGGACTTGACCCTGAGATCTGGATGGACTTGACCCTGAGGTCCCTGATGGAGTGATCTCACTGGATGGACTTCATCTTGATGTCCCTGATGGAGTGACCTCACTGGACACACTTGACCCTGAGGTCCCTGATGGAGTGACTTCGCTGGATGGACTTGACCCTGAGGTCCCTGATGGAGTGACCTCATGGATGGACTTGACCTTGTGGAAAAGTAAACCTTCCACGGCTTCTTATTATTATTTATTATTATTACTCAAGTGTCCCAGTTCCTTCTACCCAGTTTCACACAATGTATTCCTTAGAACTTTCTCTTTGAATCCTCATTTTGCTTCTTACCAAGTAGCCAGACAAATTGACCCTATTTTCTGAACCTCTGACGGAATAGCAATACTGATCGTATTGATGATGATGCCTTACTATAATCAGTTCTATAAAGTACCTGTTGAGTGCCTGTCACACAGTAGGGACACAGCACATGATATTTACAATAATATCATCATTAATTTTTTATTATAATAAAAAATAACCTATTCCATGGCAAAGGTGAGCAGGGAAGTTTCATTTAGAGTGGTCTGAGCTCAATCCTGGGAACAGAGCTTTCTTTTAGTTTAGAAACTGAGCACCCAGAGTCTTTAGTTTTGTTGGTGGCTTGGGTGAGGATGCTGCTTGGCCTAAATCCTGGAGCTGCCCTCAGCTCAAGCTCACCTTCCAGGCTAGGAGCCCTCCCCACTGCTGAAGCTTAACTTTCTTCCTGGTCCAGTGCCCTGCTGTTCCGCATTATCCTCTGACCCAGGCAACCACCATCTTCAGGAGTTCTGCTGTGCCTGTTTGCAAGTGATCATTGCAGCTGACTTGTGGACTGTTGACAATCTCTCAGAGAAGAGTGACTGGAGAGGATCATGGGAGTCTCACCTGAGCATTCAGGCAGTACTAGCCAGTTACATATAATTCTGTTCTAATTGCAAGTGGCCTCAGGATATGCCTTGGTTTTTGGGGAGGAGATAGAGTACATGGTCTGGGGAGGACTATGGGAAGGAACTCTACCTACACACCCTTAAGGGACTTATTTATGCTGGGAGAGGACTTTACAGTATAGCTGCTTTGGGGTAACCCACACTCCTATCTGTAACCCCTTACCTAAGCCTTTTGGTAAACCCAATAGACTCATTGGGTCCCCAGGAGGAACTTTGGTGAAATCAAAATTTTGTTTGTTTAGGGACCTAAGAAGGAAGGGGATGGGCCCTTCTTAGTCCCCCCACCCCCACCCGCAAGATCAAAAATTCCCCTGACATTAGGTCTGGGATATCTCCTACAAGAGCAGAACATCTCCATGGTCTGTCTATCTGTAGGTCATTCCTTCTTTTCTTTCTTTCTTTCTTTCTTTCTTTCTTTCTTTCTTTCTTTCTTTCTTTCTTTCTTTCTTTTTTTTCTTTCTTTTTTTTCTTTCATTCATTCATTCATTCATTCATTCTTCCTTTGTGTGTGTGTGTGTGTGTGTGTGTGTGTGTGTGTGTGTTAGGTTAAGAACGGCTAAGGTTAATGTTGGGTGTCTTCCTCTACAGCTCTCCACCTTACATTTTGAGTCAGCGTCTCTTCCTTGAATATAGAGCTCAGTGATTGCCTAGACTGGCCAGCCTGCTTCAGGGATCAGTGCCTCCACAGCTATGCCTGGTCTTGTTTGTTTATTTATTGTATGTGCTCAGAATCTGAACTCACACCCTCATCACTGTGATTGGCAAGCACTTTACTCGCTGAGCTATCTGCCCAGCCCTCTGACTGTCTTTCTAGTTACCACCCATCCATACAGAGCTAAGGAGGAAGCCACACCTCCGTCAGTGGAAAGAATGCTCATTTTGAGGTCTAAAGAGCTTGATGTGTCATTCTCATTTTGAACAAACACCATGACCTTCGACTATCAGCTAAGCTTCTATTCTTTCAGTTGCAGCGTGGGGGTGAAATGCACCGCTTAAGAACTGTTGAGAACCCTGAAGGACCTGACACAGGTGAATTAATTGATGCCGTATTAGTGCAAAGCAGGAACTCAGAAAAGGGGTGAGTAATTATTATGGCTTCGATATATCCCTCAAATTTCATGTCTTACAAAATTCCCTCCAAATTTATATATTACGTGTGTGTGTGCGCGTGTGTGTATACATACATAATCAAATATATGTGTATGTATTCATATATGCATATGTTCATATATGCTCACATATATATTTTATTATATATATAGTCATATATATTTGAAATAGCCTTTGGGAGGTAATCAGGGTAGAAGAGGTCATGAGTGGGGCATGGATGCAGCCTTTTAAGACGAGAAAGGAAATTCTGGACGCACATTCTCCCTCGTTCTCAGGAAGACACACTCTTTTCTATGTGAGATTGCTGTTACAGGACCCTCACCAAACAATGACACCTTGATTCAGAACTTCCTAGCCCCAGACCGTGAGAAACAAGTGCGTTTAGAAGGTAATCATTCTATGGATTCCGTTTCAGTAGCAGAAAATGGACCAAGACGATAATGACATTATTTTTGTTGTTGTTGTATTTCTTTGAGGTAAAGTCTCAGTATGCTGGGCAGCCTACGTACATTTAAACTCTGATTCCCCTGCTTCAGCTACCTAAGAGCTATGATTACAACTGTGCACAACTGTTCTCAGCTTTTAAAATTAGTTTTTATTATCCATTTCTATTATGAAAACTTCTACCCCAGCTTAACAAACATGCCCGTGGGTTAGAACTTTGGTGTGGGGGGGGGGGGCGGAGAGCCATAAAGGAGAATCAGCCATCCCTGCGTATATTTTGTCATCCGTCAGCTCACCTGCAAGGTTTGCCTGGTCTTCGGCACCTTCCGGGATGTCAGAGATGCAATGCCTACCTGGCTGCTTCTTGATGCACAGTTTCAGACTGGAGCCTAGGGCCTAGGCAAGCACAGCTTATGGATCCATTTTAAACATAAGAACAACCAACCATAGAGCACATGTGTGCATATAGACTCAAAATCTGGGCAATATTGGTCCCTGAAAGGCCATTTGGTCAAAGGTTTAGAATGTTCTGATGAGTGAGTGGGGATTTAATTGAGGAATGTGAGAAACACAGAGGAAGATGGTGTGAGGAGGGGTAAATAACACTATGGAATCATATTATTTTATATTTTCCTAAAGATAGATATACTATACAAATACATATGTAGACCTGTGTATGTAGTTTAAATGAAGCCACACCGTTAGGAGTCACGGTGTTCTCCTCAAGAGCAACAGTCTACCCAACAAAAACCCCAATACCAGACATGAAAAACTTCCTTTTAAGTTTTTTTTTATTTCAGGGGTGTCTAAGAAATCCACCAAAAAAATAAAAGCCACTGTGATTGCTCTTGACGGCCTCGCCTCTCAGAATGTGAAGGTAAGTTTGTACTGCCAGAGACAGCATATACTTGGGACATAAGACTCAGGGGAGTTGAGCTGGAACCGACCTGGAAGCTTCCTCCCTGAGAACTAACTCTCTCGTAGGAGTGGAAGGTGGTACGCAAGCCACCGAAGGAGAAAAGCAGTAGATAGTTATACTAATCTGCCTACAAATACAATATCTAGCACGACGGGAGTTCTCCACGTGTGCAAAAATGGCACCTGGGCATAGCCAACAGCTGTCTAATTAAACTTGAGTGGTCTTTGAACTTCAGTCCACTTAGCTTGTTTGAACCAGAAGCAGCAGCAACACCTCACGCTTGCTTCTTCCTTCCTCTTGCTCTCAGAGGAAGGGAGACAGAGATTAAGTGTATATGTAAAGAGCAGGTCAGGGCCCCAGGCTTAGAGATGGGGAAGAGTCTTGGCCCTAACCAATTCCTTTCTTCCAGCCAACACCGAAGGTCTTGAGATAATCACAATAACAGAAGGTAGTCCTGGAAACAGCTAGAAAGAGGCCTGGCCATGGGAACTGACTGGAGACATGGGCAAACCTCAGAGTGAGTGGCCCGGAAGAGGAGGCTCAAAAGCACTCAGCAGGGATCCAGCCCCAACCCTTTAAGCGCACATGAACTCAAGCACAGAGACCTCGCTCACCGTAGCTTTCCCTGTTGCCAGCTGTAACACAGTTACCCATATGCCATTCTGCAACCATGGTCATTCTAGAGCACACGTTACAATTATTTTTCCAGGTTGTTGACTTTTCACAGAACTTAGAAATGAAAGATGGAAGGAAGACAGAGCCAATGAAGTGCATTCACAGATGCGCGAATCGGAGGGTTCCAGCAGCCGCCCCTTTCCCGCTGCTGATTAAGTCAGGGGCCAAATGGTGCAGAGACCCCAGCGGATGAGTAGATTCCACCGTGTTCCAGCTGGGCTTCGGGAACCCTTCCATACATCGCAATGAGACTCGGGATCACCGTGTGTTTCGGGCATCTTCACTTCCGGTAGCACTGCCAGCAAATGGTCCAGGCTGCGGTCTGAGAGCAAAGCCCTGAGTCTGCCACCCTCAGAAGGCGATAATGAATTAGGTAATGGGCTAGAATGTCAGCGTTCCATGGACTTCCTCCCTGCCTTTGTGCAGCGTTCTCTCTCTCCGACCTATTCGTGTTTTCTCCTCACTTTCAGCCCATGAGCATTTCAGCCAGAATTAAACCCGTATGTTTTTTATTCATTTGCACTTAACTCATCAAAATATGATTTTTCAAGAGAGCAGATTTGCAGAGAAGTGCATTTTTTACAAAAGTTCTCTCTGAAAAACAGGATGTCTGCGTTCGCCAAAATCATAAAAACTTCAGACTTTAACTATTAGGGTTCAGCCGTAGGGATAACAGGGTTTGGGGGAGCTGTAATTGTAGACTGACACTGTGCTGCAAGCCAGGCGTTAGGGGATGTAAGCGGCCCTTGTGCTGCCAGATGAAGGCGTTCCGGTGCCCAGCTAAGCAAGTTGATATGAAGGTTGCGGGCAAAATAGTGTACATATTTTCGGATTGAATCAATGTCAGAAGTCACATTGTTCAACATTCTCAGCTCATAGATCAATAAACTGAGGCTCTGTGAAGAGCAGTGTGTGTGCGGGTGTGTGGGTGTGCTTGTGTTTGTATATGTGTGAGAGAGCATGTGTATGTATGGTTTGTGCATGTGTGTGTGTTCACGTGTGTGCTTGCGTTTGTGTGTGCATGTGCAAGAGTGCACATGTATGTTTCGGCATGTGCTTGTGCGTGTGTGAATGTATGTGTGCTTGTGCTGTGTGTGCTATGTGCGAGTGCACGTGTATGTATGGGCGTGTGTGTCTCGCCCAAATACACTCTGCCTTTGAATCTACTGATGATATAAAAACAAATAGTAAAGATCATTTTCTTTCTCTAAGGGGTGGGGAGGGGAAGAATCCCAGTTTGTATAATAAGTGATTCCAGTCCGCTGGAGAAAGTAACACTTGAGCCCTAAAGGAGTATCTCATAGACGACAGTAAGTATTTCTTTACCTGTAAAAAGTAGGAAATTGGTAGGTTAAAAAAAAAATGGTCTTACAAAGCACCATATATATGGTTCAATAATATTAGCAACAATTACCGTATTAGTCATTAATATTGCAAAGGTAAGATACATATTATTTTTAAATAAGGCTTCTGTAGTCAGTCAGATTTTACTGTATGCTTAGTTGTGTAACCCTAGACAATTGTGGTCTCTGTAACCCTTGGCAAGTTGAAGCTCAGGATAAACATCTTTGAGGTGACACTGGTATCAGCACTGGCCTGCAGAGAGTTGTGGTGATTAGGGGTGCAGGCATGTGTCTCATGTGTGCAAAGTAGGACACACTCATTCCGAAGGCGTTGAGTACTCACAAGGTACCAGGTGCTGTGCTGGGTGATATTCGTCTTGGATCACAACAACATTAAGTAGATGTTATGATCAGCCTTTCATCAAGTAAAGAAACTACAGGTTAAAGAGACTAAGGGGGCAGAGCGGAGACCCCACCAGGAAACTGACTTCCACGTCGTCTCTTTAACCAGTCACTATTTTTCACTAACGTATTCAATAATATTATTTCCTTATTTTTATTTTTTGTTAAAAATGTGTGTGTGTGCGTGCGTGCGTGTGTGCATGTGTGTGTGTGTGTGTGCGTGTGTGTGTGTGTGTGTGCGTGTGTGTGTGCATGTGTGTGTGTGCGTGTGCGTGTGTGTGCGTGTGTGTGTGTGTGTGTGCGTGCGTGTGTCAGTGTGTGTGTGTGTTGTGCATAAATAGAGGTATACACAGAGGCCAGAAGGGCATCAGATTTCCCTGAACCTGGAGTCACCCAATGCAGATCAGGTGAGGGAATTCAGATCCTTTGCAAGAGCAGCAAGCACGCTTAACTGCTGAGCCATCTCTCCATTCCAGATAATTTTCTTTTAATATTCCTATTCCCGTGATGTATGTACTATCAGTCTGTCTTACAGGTAAAAGTCCCTGCAGCTTGAAAAGATATCATCTTGTCAACAAGATCAGAAGGCCACTGAGCAGCAAAAAGAAAATGAGAATCCTGCTTTGAGACCGCAAGCTCTTTCCTGTGCATCCTGCCTGCCACTTCGGAGGGAAACGCTGATCAAAACATGGCATCCTGGAAAGCCGGATCAAATATACTATTACAAAATCTGGTTGGTTTAGGAACTGAATCCCACCCTGGAAACCAGGAGGCCCTGCCTGCTGTCCTCGGGTCTTCCTGACTTCATGCTGAGTCTCATGCAGCTAGTAACTGCCATCCATCTTCTGATTTGAACCACAGGGATTTTAGAGTGCCAGTATTTTATCTACATTTGATCTTCCCAGAAATTGGAGTGGCTTCAAGGCTTAAAAGTGTTCTCCTCCTCGTCTAGACCAAGTCTTGTGGGAAGATGGTTTCCTCTGGGTCCCAGCACGGGTGGCAGCTCTGTTTCATGAGCCTGTCTAACTGACAGTCTTTTGCTTTTAGGGATTTACAAAGCCGGGGACTCCCTCCCATGCTCATTTTCATCCTCATTGCATGGATTCATGATTGCTAGGAGTTGGACAAGCTAAGACTGTTTTCTCTGTCACTCTTATTGGAATTGTGGGTGTTTGTTGAGTGTCTGCTCTGCAGACCAGTGGTAAGTGGTGGGGATGCTGGGATAAAGAAATGTGAGTTTGTTTTCCTTCTTTGAGCCCTGTTTCAACCTGACTCCAGACGAAATAACAGAACCTACCCAGAAATTCAGTGGAGCAAATTTAGCAAGGTGAACTGGCAATAAACTTATGAGAGCTGTGAGGACAAAGGAGACAGTGATGGAGTTAAGAGACGAGGTACTAAACCTTCATTCACTCACAGGGCTGCAGGGATCGCACAAGGGGAGCTTCTCACTAGATGCCTGGGGAGAATTGCATAGAGCAGATGCAGAGGGAGGAGCTGACCCAAGGGTGCTGCGACAGTAGAGAATAGGCCATCACAACCATAGACACCCATTAGAGCCATGGTAGGCACGGAAGGACCACAGCATCTTCTCCTCCCACCCAGCCTTCCACCAGCATCTCTGATGGTCAAACTGAACAGGAAGCCCCTTGGCACGAGTCTGTTAACTGGAGTTCCCAGGGTCAGCTTCCTGTCCTACAGGGTATATACAGTAGGGTGGGAGAGGAAGAATGGCTCTCTAACTTCTTTTCATTTCCCCAGTCTCACCACCTTCCCTCCCTCCACCCAGAGTTATTAAGACATTGAAACAGCAGATATGTTTGTTCCAGATACGATCCTAAAACATTCAGTGTCTTCCAAAACCAAAGCTCTTTGTACAAACAGCCCTGATGGAGCCGAGCTTGGTCTGGTCCAATCTCACCTACTACCAACTGGTGCTATGAAGCCAAGGCATACATTCGCCTTGTCTCTTGCCGCCTTGCCTTTTCTGGATGCTAGGTCTGAGCGAGACAGCATCCCTACACAGGAAGACAGAGCAGACGAGATGGGAGGAATAAATCTTGACTTTTCTGTACTTTCAAATAGTTTCTATCAATTAAACCAGGGGATCAGCCCAGCCCAGAAACTGGAGACAAAACTGGGAATAAGATGGCTTATCCCCAGTGCACCCACAGCAAGGCAACTGAACATAGTTTGAACGAATAAATTTCTGTGGGCTCATGTTAACTGGCTCCACTACATGACAAGTTAGTCTGGCCTAACGATGGGAGTTGGCTTCACTCCTTTCAGGGTGGTAGAGATCACCAGAGCATGCATATTCCTTTGAGACAGGGCAGACCTAACTTTCCATAAAAGTGTCAGATAGTAAATCTTTTAGGCTTTGTTGGAAACATGATCTCTGATGCAACTGCTGGACTGCATCATTGTAGAGCAAAAGCGGCCACAGATAACACGTCAGCAAATGGGCGTGGCTGGGTTCCACCCAGATCACTTCTGAAACTCAGCCAGCCTGCGGGCTGAGTTCTGGTAATGGGGAGGAGGACTTGGTCTCCAGACTGGATAAGGCAGCACTGGAGCAAGAGCCCCTTGGCTCCAGAACCAATCTTAGATTCCATTATGAGGCCTTGCTATGATTCACTGTACACTATGCTTCCCCAACTGGCTCCCCATCTTCCCTTACCTCCTCAGTAGGTTTTATCGTTATTGTTTGGTTTGTGGCGGTGTTGTGCTCCTTGGAGCTGATGCTCACTCCATGCAACCTCTCCGGTGCCAACATCCTTTTCCCTTCCTTGAGAATCCCTCATCTTTAATTCCAGCTGCATTCACTGCATGTGTAGGGACCATTAGGAGTCAAAGCAGATGCTTTCAGTACATTCAAACTGCATTTAATACTTAATTCTATGAGACAGATAGCACTGCTTTAATTCAACAAATGATGTGCTTACACTGGGCCAACTAAGTGACACTGCCAGGGGATGGCGTAGCTGGAAAGCAAAGAGAATTGTTTTTTAGGAAAGCATGAAATGACACCCTGACATCTTATAGAGCAGGAAGTGTAGCCGTGAGAGTCATCATCTCTCTGCAAAAAAGCATCAGTAGCATACGGAGATGAACCACTTAGTATCAGTAACTTAACAATGAGCTGGAAAGTATGCTTTCTGGCTTGGTCTTAACCTCTCTTAAACGGCCTAATACTAGCTTCACCAGGCTTCCTTTGGGGGCCCTGGAATCTTGCTAGGAGAAATCCTGAATCTCTCCTATCTCATCTTCTGTCAGAAAAACAAATTCACCTCAACCTTGATATTCTCTGATAATGTACTTATAAATTCTACAAAACTAATTTTAGCATTACCCTTACAATTGTAAGGGTATTATTTATTACTTGTTTGTTTGTTTGTTTGGTTTTGGTTTTTCAGGGAATCATTTCTCTGTGTAGCCAGCCCTGGCTGTCCTGAAACTCACTCTATAGACCAGACCAACCTTCACGTCAGACATCCACCTGGGTCTGCCTCCCGAGGGCTGGGATTAAAGACATCCGCCACTACTGTTTTGCTGCCCGGATAGTTTTAACACGCGTACCTACATTTCAAATTTCCTAGTAGATTTTTAAATTAGCCAATCTCTACTTTCAAAAGAGACGTGAACATTTAATGAGTGCTTAATATACCTTTGTCATGACACTGTTGTCGGGTTTTATACTTTTAGCACATTTAACACATTCATAAAGAATGCTGCTATTTTTATTGTCCTTAAAGCATATCCAGTGCCTCTTTAGATTTATCAACCCTTTCTTACTTTTCTAGTCTTTACTTTGTACCTATTTACCTCTACTGTCTAACTCTCTCTCTTCTTTTAGAAAAGTGCCATAGATGGTCGAGTGGGTGGAGATAATACCTTGGTGGCTACTTGATGTCTTGGTATACTTGATATACACTTTAAAAAATCTGTTTATCATTGTCATTCGTTGCTTTAATTACTTGTACGTTTTAGGGCCAGTTATACTGAATATTAACTAGAAATCTTCCCGATAGGTGGGTTGAGGGTCCTTCTTATATACACTGACTCTTGTTCATATTTTGAATTTTTGCATCATGAGCTGGTGTTCGGTGTAAGTTACCTCACACAGATTTCCTTCCTGCGTTCACGTTGCATTGTGGACGTCTCCCTGGGTTCCTCAGTGTCCTCCACATACCTAGAGCAAAGAGGAAGAATTACATTATTCAGAATACCTTTTGTCAATTTTGACTATAGGATTCACTCCCAAAGATGTGGAAAGGAGAAAAGTAAAAGAGTTCTCCACCAGTCACAGCTGCAACAGGGAAGATGTGAGTCCATCAACCAACAGCAGGGAGCAGGATTCCTAGTGCCTTCCAGATAATCTGAGAAAACGACGGCAATCACTGAGCAAACACTTTCTATAAAGGACCAGTCTCATACCTTAACCTTCCAAGTCTTTCAAAACCTTGGCTATGTGTTCTTAGCTTTTCTCCACTTCCCCATATAGTTAGAAACTTCTTACTCAGCCAGAAGGCAACGACAGCCTGTGGGGCATGGACCACCAGTTCCTGCTTCTGTATAGTGCTCTCTCCAGCTCTTCGGGCCACTGGACTCTGTAGTGCTGGTGTACACATGATCTCTGTGCTTTAAATATCTCTAGAAGTCTTCCTGGTCTTGTTCTTCTGTCCTTCTAAAAGCTGTGCAGGATTCTACATCCCTAAAGAAGCCTCCCTTTCCCTGTGCAATGCCAATGGAGTTTGATTCCTCTAAATTGGTCTCCATGTTAGTTTCTACATTGAAAACTCAAGTTAGTTGTGTCTGGTGAGACATCACTGTGTTTCTTAGTTTTTTTTCCTAATGCTATGAAGAGACATCATTACAGAGGCAGTCTATAAAATAAAATGTTTAATTTGAACCTCACAGTTCCAGGGTGTTAGAGTTATGACCATCCTAGCAGGAAGCTTAGCAACAGGCAGGCAGGCATGGTGCTGGAGCTGAGAGCTCCAGCTGAGCTGGAGAGCTGAGGAGCTGAGAGCTCATATCTCAATCCACAAGTAGAAGCAGAGCAAGCTACCTGAGAATGGCATGGGCTTCTAAAACCTCAAAGCCCATCCACAGTGACACACCTCTTCCAGCAAGGCCACACCTCCTAATCCTTCCCAAACAGTTCCACCAGCTGGGGACCAATCATTCAAATATATGAGCTTATAGGAGCTATTCTCACTTAAACTACCACCGTGAGGAATCCCTATTTGTCTGTGTGCTTGCATCCTTAGCCGTGGTAAACAAGCTTGGCCTGGTGTTAGTGTTGGAGAATTTTTTCTTCGTTTTAAAACACTCCTTAGTTTTTAAGTTAACATGCAAAGTAATGCGTTTCATTATGGTGTTTTCAAACATATAAATCGTTATACTTTATTTGGATCCATCCCTCTTCCCCATTGCCCCCCATCTCTTATTTCTTTCTCTTGTTTTTCCCCTTCTATCTTAAAACAACTCCTTCTGCTTCCATGTCGCATATGATCCATGATCCTATTATTTCGGAGATTTTTAATTTCTTCAAGATGAAAAGATTGTTACAACTGCTCTTTCTATTCAGGGGTCTTAGCTTCTGCTTTCTATGGTGGTCTAAGTCTTAGGATCCAGCACCTCAACATTAGCAGTGAAACTGTTCTGGTAGCTTTTGGTGGGGCTTGGGGCGGGGTCTTATCCCCTCAGGGGCAGTTTACCTTCCAGGGACTTCTCTCTAAATTTCCAGTATGGGGATTTTCCCCCTTTCCTTTTTAGCTGAGCCAAACATCTTTTAAAATGTTTTATCCAGAAATTGCTAGAATTTCAAAAATAATAAAACATTTTTAAAATGCGTGACCCAGCTACAAAGCAGAAGGAGTAATATCCACACGTTCTTAATGTACCCTACGGACCTAGGAAAGCAGAGTTCACATTTGTGAAGTGAGAGGTGTGTGTTTAGTGATCTCAGAGTCCCTCCAGGCACTCTGCTGATCTGGGTCACTGCTTCTAGGCACACCGTGTTTATATATAAATATTGCTGCCAACACTCAGACATGTGCTGGCCTGGTGGCTATGTATCACTGAACAGGACCATTAGAAGGAAGTTGAGCCAGCACACATTGAGTATTTGGCAATAGAAAAGGATAAAGTATGTCCAATATGTTGCATGCAATGATTAGATTCATCATCATGACCAGGGTTAATGAATCCAAAAACTCATTCTCTATCATATATTGATCACAAAGGAACTATTCATTTGGGGAAGGCAAAAAGAAGTATTAATGGAAAACCAACTGCAGTTGATACCTGGGTTCTGTGTTTCCCACAAAGGGGTGGTTTGGGGGCTGTTTTGAGAAGAAATCTCAGCTTCCTCTTCTGCCCATATTTCCAGCTAAGTTAATCTGTTGATTCTCTCACGATGTATTAACTACATGCTAGGCACTGGGCTGTATGCTAGGGACACCAGAGTACATTATACAGTCAGAATCCACTAGCCACAAACCTATGGTCTGTGGGTCTATGAGGACAGCAGGTATGTGGACAGTTGTTGACAGGCACAAAGTTTGGATGAGACAGAAGGGGCTATACACAGGAAAATGCTAACTGATTTTGAAGAACCAAAAAATCAACACAGTTGATTAATTTTATAATTTATTAATTATATTAATTAACCATTAATTAACTAATTATTAATCGTTTATCTTAGCCCCTGAACTATCAGTGCTCTGTTCAGGAAGTTGTCTCTTGTGCCAATGCATTCCACACTTTCTCTTCTATCAGGTTCAGTGTGTCTGATTTTATGTTGAGGTCCTTGATCCACTTGGACTTGAAATTTATGCAGGGTGATGAGGATGGATCTATTTGCATTCTTCTACATGCAGACATCCAATTAGACCAGCACCATTTGTTAAAGATACTTCCTGTGTTTCATTCTATATTTCTGGCTTCTTTATCAAATATCAGGTGTGCATAAGTGTGTGGATTTATGTCTGGATCTTCAATTTGGTTCCATTGATCAACATGGCTATTTTTATGCCAATACAATGAAGGCTTTTTTTTCCCTGTAGTTCTTAGTTCTGTAGTTCTATAGTACAGCTTGATATCAGGGATGGTGATACTTCTGGAAGTTCTTTTATTTTTCAGGATTATTTTATTATTATTATTTTTTATTTTTATTTTTTATTTTTATTATCATTTATTATTATTATTATTATTATTATTATTATTATTATTTTATTATTATATCCTGTGTTTTTATTTTTTCCATATGAAGTTAAATATTATTCACAATAGCCAGAAACTGGAAGCAACCTAGATGCCCTTCAACTGAAGAATGGATAGGCAAATTGTGGTACCTTTACACAAGGGACTATTACTCAGGTATTAAAAACAATGACCTCATTAATTTTGAAGGCAAATGGATGGGACTAGAAAAAAAATCCTGAGTGTGGTAACCCAGACCCAGAAAGACAAGCATGATATGTACTTACTTATATGTGGATATAAACTGCTAAGCAAAGGAGAAGCATACTAATATCTGCAGACCCAAAGAAACTGTGCAACAAGGAGGGCCCTAGTGGGAACATGAGGATCTCCTTGGTAGAGTGGAAATAGAACAGATGGTGCAGGTGGGCTGGGAGACAATGGAAATGGGAGCAGAGGGGACCAAGAAGGCAAGAACAATAGAGGGAGAAAATATATGGAGAGACAACTGGAATTAGGGGACAATTAGGGGATGATTGGGAGACCCAATGCAGTGGAAACTCAGTGGAATCTATGAGAGAGACCCTAGCAAGAGCCGCTAGCAATAGGGAGCCTGAGCAGGCCGTCTTCTGTGTCCAAGTCAGGCTTCCAGTGGTGGAACTGGGACACCATCTCAACCACAAAACCTCCGACCTATGGCCTATTTGCCCAGCAGGATCTGCTGGGAAAATGGAAGGGCAGAACCCCATGTCAAAAGAGGGAGCCCCTGCCTTATGCTGCAGGTCAGGGCAGGAACTATATATTAGATAGCCCAGGAATAATTTCTATGATGTCATGCTCTGCTCATAGATTACCTAGTCCAGTCCCTATCAGAGAGGCTTCCTCCAGCAGCTGATGGGAGCAGATGCAGAGGCCCAGGGCCAAACATCAAACAGAGCTCGGGGAACCCCACAGAAGAGGGGGAGGAGGGATTGTGGGACCAGAAGATTTGAGGATGCCAGGAGAACAAGTCTCACAGTGCCAACTGACCAGCACTCCTAGGGGCTCATAGAGACTGAAGTGGCAAACACTGAACCATCAGGGTCCCCTAAGTATATCTTATGGCTATATGGCTTAGTGTTCTGGCAAAAACTCCTACAGGTTGGAATGGGGTAGTCTCTGGCCCTTTTACCTGCCCTTGGGACCCTTCTGCTCCCGCTGGTTGCCTTGTCCACCCTGTAGGGAGTAGTGCCCGATCTCGTTCTATCTTGTTAAACCATGCCCTGTTTGAGCAGTAATACTGGGAGGATTGCTCTTTTCTAGGGAAAAGCAGGGGCTGGGGAGTTTGGCTGGTGGGGGAGAAGATCTGAGGGAGAGGAGCAATGGGGGACCCGGATGAGTGGAAGTGAGGGTTGGGATGTACTATATGAAAGAAGAAAAATAAATTAAAATGAATGTAAAAATAAATAAATAAAATATTAAACAATTTTAAAGATCACTGTGCCTTAAATTTCTCATTTATAACATAAAAATGCCTTCCTTTAAAGTAGTATTGGTGCTCAACAAGGTTTAGTTGCACAGTGACTATCAGATTATACGCTGAATAACGAGACTCCTCACCTGCCTCGTCAGTCTTCGGGTCAAATGATTGATCGATAATTGTCACTGAGTGATAAGAACTCAAGGCTGGAGATCAGAGGAGTGTGGCTGTGCATACCAGCAAGTGTCTGCGGGACTCTGGGGGAGGGACTGCTGGTCTCTGTCTCTGCGTCTTCCTCAGTACGGTGAGGAGCCAATCTAGAGGGTCTCTAAAGCTCGCCCAATCAAAGAAAGAGATGGCTGTACGGTCAGCGTGTCTCCAGGCCCCAGAGTGTCTCCCAAAGAGTAAAAGCCCTGTAGGGGAATTACTCTGTGGTTACAGGATTATGGGGGCTGAGACAGGCACAGAGAAGTCTCCCGTCTCAGATTCATTCAGGACCACGTGGTTTAGCATCTCGGAGGGAGCCTTACCGTACCGTCGGCAGCGAGGCGTCGATCGCCTGACTCACTCACATCTCAGTCTCGGTGTTAGATCGTCATGAGGAGAGATATGGATGCTGGTTTCTCAAAACCAACATCTCCGTGGAATGAGAGAGCCTGAAGGGGAAGCACACCAGAGAATGGAGAAGGCCACAAAGCTATGTTTTCGCGACAGTGCAGAGAGGCAAGAATCTGTTTTTCATTACAGACAGAAATGTTTTCCTAGATGGTAGGCAGACGTAAGGGTAGTATTCTAGAATGAGGGGGTTCATGTCTCCGGCGTCCACTGTCTTGGTGAGACCACAAACAAGGGATCTTGTTTGAGAGCTGTCGTGTGTAAAACCTCAGACTCTGGGATCAGACAGGCACGAGTTCAAGCTATGACACTGTTATTCTCTAGCTGGGTAGCTCTGGAAAAGTTATTTCATTTGTAAGTTCCGGGTCTTTTTGATCTCAGAATCGATATGATAACTACAATGATATCTTTCCTACAGATCTCTTCTATTAAAGAAGAGAGAACATGGCTAAAGGCGTTTATGGAGTGTTGGACAAAATATGCTGTAGATGATGATGATGGGCCACCAGAACGGCAATGTCCTTTGTGTGATGATATGAACGGCAGTTACTGGGTCAACGCAGAGAAACACACAGAGACTGTAACCACAGGCTCTGAAGTGCTAAGAGTTGCATCGGGAAGGGCGTGCACTTGGAGACAGGATTCAATGACCAGGTGAGAGCGTGCTTTACAGCCAGTGTGGTGGCTCACATCTGTGATGTCAGCACTGGAGAGGTGGCGGCAGAGCAGCACCATGGGCTTGAGTTCAGTCTGGGCTTTACAATGAGTTCTAGACCAGCCTGGCTATGGAGGGGCTATGTCTTAATGTACCCACCTTGAATGAGACCTGCTCTCTTTCCTGAATTCTACTTGCAGGCATCAGTGATCTGTTCGTGTCATTATCATTTCTGAGTTACCCCTCTGTGAGACAGGGCTCACTTTTTCCCTGAGAATCAAAGGGAATGGTAACTGTAGGGAGTTCCTCCACGGGTAACGAATGAACAAATGTTAGGAACTGAGTGAGATTTCTCTTGATTTTCAGTGCTGCTATAAAAACATGAAGATAAGGAAAAAAGAGATTGTATGCACCCCACATTTGCATTTTAAAGTGGGAAAGAGCCAAATTCAGGAGACAACACCTTCCTGAGAAGTCTTACTAGGAACGGAACACTGTCCATGTCCTCCCCAGGTCCCTGAGAGAAAGTCATAGGTCACGTATTTTCTGTTCTTGACGTTCAGGGGCAAAAGTCCCAAGAGATGCTCGTAGAGACTGGGGATGCTCGCATTGTGTCTCCGCCTGGTCTGGGGACTTCTCCTCTTGGAGAAGGGGAGAAATGAGAGAGAAATGACAGGGCTGGATGCCAAAGCATGATAAGGACAGGTGACCTCCCCTCCATTGATGATTAGATTGACTAGACTTTTCTGTTGGTATCCCGGGAGTAGGAAACGCAGTAAGGATAGATCCCCGGAAGCAAGAGACTGGCCAGGATGCCCTTGGAAGAGAGTCGACAGGAAAAGAAGTGGTCAAATGCAAGCTGGTAATTTTGACTTGGGATGCTGGTTGGAGATGGCCACAACAGAGTCCTTTGAAGAACCCCAAAAGGCACCCTATGAAAAAGCCACAACTTGAGAGTGGTTCTTGCCTACCTGAGGGATAAAGTGGCTGGTCAGTGTTACGGATGCACCTCAAGTCAGCCGAGGGAGCATCAGCCTCCCCTCGGCACACACGAGAGGACAGTGTGTACCCTCTTTTGCCTCCCATGCCATGTCAATCTCAGCTGTAAAGCCTTCGTGTCTTCACTCTTGGAAAACTGTGTCTGTTTTTGTTTGGGGCATCAGACATGTTGTCTTTGAAATGCTAAGTGATGTTCTACAGGGATCAGGGGAAGTGAGCTGTGTAAAAACACCTTCACCTGATGGAGTGCAGAGCTGTATTTCTACTATTCCTCTTTTCTTTTGGTTTAGCAGGCTGTGGTTCAGAGATGACACCAAATGTTTTTTGCCAGCTCTGAAAAAGTCTATTTGGGGAGATGGGGGAGACATAATCGTTCCTCACAGTGCTGCCCGGAAGAGGGTTGAGGTAAGAAATACTCTCATAGCCCTACCAGTGATAGAAATAAGCATAGGAAACTTGTTTGTGCTTCCTAGTCAGGTTAACTTCCTTGGACGGAGAAGAAGCAGAAGGAGGGTAAGTCACATGGCTGATGGAGAAGACTCAACGTTGACCTCTTCTGCCAGGCTCTTGAATTAGCTTGGTGTCATCGATGTGCTTGTGGCCAGCAAGGCTCAGTCTCTGAGGATCGAAGAATATTCCAAAGATCTGACTGAAGACGACAAGGAGACTCTAGGCTTTTGAGTTCTAGAGTAGAGCAAACAAAGCGCTCCTCATTTTTATTATTAAAGCCAGCCAGCTGTGAGGTGATGTTTACGGTTAGTTTAAGAAAATTCAGGTACAGTTAGGGGGTACACTTGGTGTTCTGTTGTATCACCCTTGGTCATGTGACAAGAGCCGACAACATTCCTGCAAGACCTTTGCTTTTCCCACCGACATAACGTGGACATGCCAGGGCCTTCCCTTTGTGTCCTTGCTTTCGAGTGCATTCACATGTAGTTGAAGCCGTTCCTTCTAGAAGCCTACTATGTGGGAAAACACTCTACACACCGCACCATCCACAGATCACAGTAAGTTCACAGCTTTCTTACACAAGGTTTAGCTTGGGAATGCAGGAAGGACACCCTTCTTATATTCCGAAAGGGAATAGATTTTGTGTTCTCTATTTTTCTAGCCCAGATATCATGGCCTCTTGGAGAATCCCTGTACTTTTCCTCAAACTGTGCAGCGCCTAGTACAGTGATTTAGATAAAACAGATGCTGGATAAACCATTAGCTAAGTGGCAGGATAGGAAATAGTACAGTCAGGTTTGCCTGGGTCCAAAGCTGATCTTCTATCGTTACGGAGTATTGCGATTGTGTGCTCTGCCAGAGGCCATCAGGCCATCCCTGCACTAGAACAAACTATTCCAGACTGGATGCAGTTCAGACCATCCTGAGTCACCAAGATCTGTACAAGGTAGTTTGTGTGGGCAAGCTTCACCTAACCTACCCTGTACAGAGTGGGGCTCAGCACCTGGGAGAGTTCCAGGGGTCCTGAGGTTCAGTGTGCTCTTTGATTTATCCAGCAGTATTCCTACGGATCAAGTCTATGAAGAATCCCACAGTCCAGCTAACCAGACCCAAGGCTCAGAAAGCCAGAATCGCTTACATAATGTGCTTCAGATCTGGAATCCCAATCCCCCTCCATCTGCATGGAATCCTCCCGTACTTCGTACAGCCCTTGCCAATGCTGTGGGTTGCCGCATCAGTGGGTTGCTACGGTAAAATCCCCTGCACCTTTGAGGCTGAGCTTCCGTAATGTGTGCTTGTAACTCTCAGCTGTCATCCTTGCTGCTGCTGGTGGCAGCAGAACTCCTTCCAGCTCTACTGTTATCTGAAGGAAAAGGCTCATTACTAAAGGACTGGAGTAAGCTCCGAAGGGAATCTAAGGTTCCTCTGGATGCTGTAGGTGTCATTGTTGAGCCTGATGATTTTGAAATAAACTATGTTCTTTTTTTCCCATAAGTAGTAAACTGTGGTCCTCCAGCCTGGTGGGCTTGAAGTATTGAAATGTTCTTGGTGCCTTTCCCACAGAACTTGGAGATCTGAATGCCTCTTGTGAATCTCCTTTCTTTCTGGACCCATAGAAGACCACTCTGCCCCATATGCCAGATTGCAAGTACCGAAGGACTAAGCTGCATTTTCATGTTAGGAAATGTAGTAGCTTACTGTTCGACTATCTTTTCTTGCTTTTCACTTCCTGCTGCTGCTTGTAAGACACTGGGGACCCATTTGCATTTTAATTTTTTACCCAGGGTCTGCTCCTGAAAGAGAACAAAGTTAATTTAATAGTCTGTGTCTGATAGTTGCTTAAACTTCACTCAAGTGAAAGTTTAAATTAAATTAAAATTAAAAATTAAAAAGTGGATTCACGTGGCACAGAAAATAAAATAGAGCTGGCCTGTAGTCCTCCGTATAGAGAATTTACAAATAAGATTGGGCTAGGTTCTGTTTAGCCCACTTCGGCCTCCTGAGCTGCAGTGCTCACCCCAACACTTCCATGCAGGGTTTTCTTGTGATGCTGGAGGACACACTGGGAGAGAAACCTCAGATGTATCTGGTTCCTATTAAAAGCAAGTCTACAGAATTAAAATCTTCTTACTCCACAGCTCTGTGAGATGCGGCACACCAGCAGATGTGGCCGTCCGAGTACCCTTTCCTATTCCTCACTTTCTCTATCGAGCTTCACATTTCTATGGGGGATAAGAGTTTCTCGATCGTCAAGGGAGCAATCAGCAGATGTTTTAAAGCTAGCTTACGGTTCTGCCTCTGTGCTCACACCTATAAAGCTCTATCATATCTCAGAATCCAGTTCTACAGGCCGGTGTTAGCTGCAAAAAATGTGGGAGAAATTAGAAGGGACCCTGCCTGGCAGGTGGATCCCAACATCTATAAGATACAGAAGCGGTATGTGTATTCAGGCCAGCAGGACGTTCTGAGATCAGCACAGTGGATAAATGAGCCATCCAGGTCCTGGGAGTCTGCCCAGGGGTTACTGACCGTCAGCATCACAGAATAACCTTGACCGGGAGGGCTCTAGGGTTGGAGGCTATGCTTCGGTCAGAGCAACAGCTGGATAAAACCAGTAATTTTCACCTGTGTCTGGGAAAGTAGAGATCTGTGTATGACCTCTATAATTACGTTAATTACAGAAACAAGAATACCATAAGCCACCCACGCTAACGTGCCAGGTTCCTGACTTTTAGAAGTAAACATAGCAGTTTATCACATCGAATATGCTTAGCAGCAACAGACAGCATTGATGAAGTTTTCTGGGAAAGCAAAGCCACAACAGTGACGAACAAGCATAAGTGATTAGATCTTTGTTGATCCATGTGTCTTCCTCAGCCATCTATTCCTCAAGATCAAGTTTCTATCTTAACTTTGTACTCTCAGCACTCAGCACATGAGGTGTTAGAATGGAGACACTAAGTGTTTGTTGAATGTATGTCAAATACGACTATTTGTGGCCTGGGCACATACGGCAACATCCTAGCAGGCAGACGTTCGTTAACAACCGACTTCCATCTACAAATGATTGCACAATGCAGGGACCATGACAGGATTAGGAAATGAATGAAAATGGGTTCTTCTAAATGTTATTCTATTGTACAGGGAGAAATGGGTCTCACCGCAGAGACAAAGGACAATGGGATTTCAGTTGTAGGAAGAGGGGTGCAGCACCATTAAAGCTGCATAGAAGCAAATCGGAGAAAGGACGGAAACGCCTTTTCCCCCAGGCCCCTGTGCTACTGGTCTCTGTCACTGACTTGAATGTGTCACAGCAACCATTAAACAGAAACAGAAAAATCGGATTCTCCTGAATTTGCAAAACTGGAAAAGGGAGATATTGAACCCTGTCGCCTTCTGATGCTGGGAACTTGAAAATAAGTGATGCCTTTTGTAATCTCCCAGAGCATCTAATTTCTCATTCATTCATTCATTCATTCATTCATTCTCCCTACCAGGACAGTTGTCTGTAGTTTCCTGATCCTTAGCTCTAGGTCCATTGCTGATGCTGATGCAAGTTTTCTCACGTAAGGTGGGAATGCAAGAAGCGGAGATGGAGGGCCATTGGAAGAGACAGGAGTCTGGCTTCGCCCCTCCTGCTGGCAGTGATCCATGTGGCCTTTGAAGGAAATCGAGGACCTCTCCAGAGCTGTTTCCTATCTCAAAAACAAGGGCGTTGTGGACCTTTGTCTCTGAGGTGTGGTGCTATGTGTCTCTTTAAGATTCTCCCAGTAAATTAGAGCAGAGAAAAATGTGAACCCTTGGGAATACTATCCGAGAACCATCCAGAAGAAGGTGAGCCAAGTTCATAAGGCGATTTAATCCTTAGCAGCAAGGCCCAGCCAATAGCCAGTCAGGCTGTGATTCCCTTTGCTGTGTTTTCCTAGTTTTTTGCCAAGCCTAAAATGCTAAGTCATTGCTTTTGCTAGAAGGATATTTTCTTACTGCATTCTGAGGATTTGAACAAATATTTTCATTTTGAGGAAAGCTTTGAAAACATTTTCAAATTGCAGGTTTAGCTTTCAGGACAAGAGGAGTTTCCAGTAGGCAACACGGAGCTCCCAGGTTTGGGCTGTCCCCCGAACAGGAAGAAGCCAATCAGCATCTTCCAGGCTCTACCTTGACACACCCTTCCTGCTGCACTGCCAAGGGCTGCCTGTGGGCACTGCGGTTCCCAGAGCCTTGCTTTCTTGAGGGATAGATACTGACAGAGCAGTTATCTTCATGACTGGTGGCCACCTACGTGGAAAACTCTGAGAAAACTCTGAGACCTGCTTTCTCCCTCAACTTCTGTCTATGCAGAAGCCTGTCTGAAACTCCATTTCTGGGACTCTATCTCTTTCCTGCAACGAGGCAGGTTTTCTTTTTCCGTAGTCAGGAAGAGCACACAGCACACAATCCAAGGATCCACAAGTTAACAACACTGGCCGATCACCCTCGCTCGAACCAGCAGAGAACAAGCAGCTACAGCCTCTGCTTTTTACCCTCTTACAAACTTTCTAATTCTTTCTATTCCTCAACTCCAGTTGTTAAATGGGAAAACTGATCCTGGTGGAAAATGACTAGCGTTTCCCCAGACTGGTGAGCAAAATGTGTCACATTTGAAGCAGTTGTGTGAAAACCATCTTCCCAGAGTGGCTATTCATCTAGATTTTAACTCGTCATGTAGGTGTCATTTTATGAGGAATGGAAAAACCAAATATATATATATATATATATATATATATATATATATATATATATATATATATATTTAGTGTGTGTGTGTGTGTGTGTGTGTGTGTATGTGTGTGTCACACAGCAATGTGATGAAGGTGGCTTTTCACTTGAGGGTCTCTCCTCCCAGATGGTTCTCGTCTGTATCAAGTTGACAAAAACAAAGACACAAAAGCTAACGGGACAGGCGCCCAGCCCCTCCTCCCTCCTCTCTGACTTGCTGCTCGGCTCGCGGATGAGCAGTCTGTGCATCTCACACAGCTTCCCGCAGTGTCCGCCCTCACGACAGGCCAGAGTGAGACGCTTATTTATGAATAGGAAAGGAACCTCCAAGCTGTGAGTTAATTTAATCGAAGTTAATTTCCTCTAGGAAAGTGGACCAACATACAACAGCAAACTAAAATTTGCCTTGTCATTGTCCATACTGTTTTAAGAATTGCATTTGTCTCTCCAGACAGAAGCACTTCCCGTTTTTTCTCTCAGGTTCGGACCTCACAGTTCTTCGGACATTACCCGGATGCTTCTTCTGAGTCACCAGTATGCTGTTTCTCAATACGTACACACTGACTTAATTATTTCCTCATGATTATGCTGATTTTTTTTTTTTTTTTTGTCCACCGGCCTCATCCAGCTGGAACATAGATGCCATGAACACAGACTTTGTTCAACGATGCCCCTCAAGCACCTAAAATAGTGTCTGGCAGTCAGCAGGTCCTCAGTAAATACTTGTTAAAAATGACCGGGGAAAAAGAAAACAGCTCTCTGTTCTGCAGGTGAAATGCTCGAACTTACTATCCCGTCGCGGTTAAAGCTAGAAGACTAAATTCAACAGAGGTTAAGAAGCACATTTGTGAAGCAGACGGATAATGGCTACCGCGTTGTCTTTGATAATATTGTTTGCTCTCATCCATTCGACCTTGAATCTGGTATGTGGCTTTGGCCCAGATAACAAGAACAGAAAAACCATGAGGTCAGTCTTTGGTTTAATGAACTCCCAGGACGGCCTGTCGAATTTGGAGGGCAAAGAGAGGTATTACATGATTCCTTTCGGAAGAACCAAATCACCGTTCCAAGAGCCTTCTCCAGGAGTCGGGAATCATGGGAGTGCAGACGTGCAGAGCAGCGTTCTCCAGTGACCCCTTTAGTCTCTGAAGAGGAAAGACTTTCATTGCCAAGTTGCATTAGGGGACCTTGTGCTTCACAATCCGTGATGCCATGACCAAGGATTTGAAATATCCTGCAAGAATTTAAGTTTGTTTAAAACCCAGTGTTTTACTTGACCTCAGAAGCCTCTTTTCTTTCTTTTTCTTTTAACTTCTTGTGGAAATATGCTTCTTTTGCTTGGAAAATTTTCTTTTTGAAAACGGTCATTTTTTTTTTTCTTCCTAGCCTCTCACAAATGGCCTAGATCCCCTTAAACAAATCCTAGCTTCTGGACTACTCTATCAATAGCAACTGGGAAATAATGTCTCTGGGAAGACCTCATGCCAAAAATGCAAAAATTCAATAATTATTGAGGAAAGCATCCTTAAATGAGGTCCCAAGCATGAGTCCATGTGCCCTTCTATTGACATGGGGATGCAATATGGACAGAAATATTCGCTAAGACAGGGTAGAGGAGACTGACTAGCATAAGAGAGCTAATAAAATAACTCGGCTCAGAGATATTCTGAGGTCTTAGTAAAAAGGTAAAATAAGGTGGAATAAAGTAACAGGGAATTTTGAAAAAACTACCTGGCTCAGGAGCTGGAGAAGGTTATCAGGAATTTAGTGTCCAGTGGCCAGAGGAGCAAGGACAATGCATACTTAGTCCCAGTATGTGGCATAGAAAGGTGGATCTTCGTGCAGACAGATGAAAATGCCATGTGTGTGCACATCAGCACCCTTGTGCATGTAGAGGGCAGAGGTCAAAGCCAAGTGCCTTCCCCGACACCCCTGCTCTTTATTTTATGAGACAAGTTCTCTTGCTTAGTCTGCATCTTGTCGATTAAGCCAGACCAGATGCCTAGAAAGCCCGAGGGGTTCTCCCATGCCCACTTCCTCGACGCTGGGATTTCAATCATGTGCCACAATCCCCCTCACCCAACTTTTTAAAATGTGTTTCCTAAGGATCAAATTCAGGTCCTCACGTTTGCATACCAAGCGTTTAATGACTGGTCATCTCCCTAGCCCAAAATAGCTGTTTATTTGTTGTTGTTTCTTGGTGTTTGAATATAAGAAGAGGAGTGGCGGCAGTAGCTAGGCACTGTGGTAGGCAACACGGTCGTAGGGTCTTATTAAACCCTCGCAACAACCTCACGAGCAACTGTGGTTCAAGATTTAAAGTGATTCTGCCAAGGTTCTTCAGCCTGTAAATATTAAAATCTGACACGTGCACCTATTTTGTTTTTTTATGGTCCTATCACAGCGAAGTATCTGTGTATCAGCACGTCAGAAATGCGGTGTTCCAGATGTGAGGGAAGAGGCCTCCGTTTCTCCACTCAAGACCAGTCCCTCAGATTTTCCCAGGGCAGTCGGTTGATATGGAAATGTTCAGAGTCCAAGCTCATTAGAACCTGTGAGAATTCCAGAGTAAATGAAGTAAAAGGTAGAGGTAAGAAAATTAAAACTCTACACCATGCACGAGTGAGATCTCAGTGACAGGACAGTAAATACGTCACAGAGCCACCTGAAGGGTCACTTTACAGCAGAGCGTTTAAAGCCATGTGTGATTCCAATATCTAGAATATATACTCTTGACCACGGATATTCCAAACGTTGCTTACCCAGTGCTTTTGAATCGACATGAGGTCTTTTCTGTGGAACTGTTTAACTTGGGACTTAACAAGGATAAGGAAAATAATTCTTAAAAAAACAAAATGAGTGCAGTTGAATTCTTTGAACCATATATTATCAATTTAGCCAATCGAGATGTCCCTCTAAAGCATCTTTCCTCTTTTTTTTTTTTTTACCTGATAATAAATATCCTCTCCATGGATCCTCAATTCCTGGTCTCAAACTTAGTTAACCACTATGAGCAACAGACTAAGAGCGTAAGGGTCTTTCTTCCAGGTCAATATGCGTACTCCTTTTTTTTTGTGGAATTTTAGCTATTGTAGCCCTAGTCTTTTGTGAATCTAGTAAGGTATTGTTGGACTTAAGTTATTTAAGGAATAAATAATAATTATCTCTCCCGTTCCTCTCCTCTCTCTCAGATATAACAGAGATACAATGTACTACTTACTATCTCATTTAAATAATGACTTAACAATGAAATAATGTTCATAAGCAGCCACTCAAAAGCACCGATCTACACACGAATCAAAACGTCACATTTGTGTTTTCTAGATATGAACATATATAGTCAATGAAAGTGGTGATCTGTCTTGAAAATTAGCAATATAAACTTGGTTAAAGAGTCGTAATTCATCTCACGTAAACTTTAGATGGTCATTTTCTCATTTTCTATTTCTGAATACATTCTCAGACAGTGCTGGCCGTGAGGGTGTGGGAGGGCATCCTCACTAACCCTGGAGGTGTGAACTCTGCTTCAACCTTACCTACATTGCATCACAGGTAGCCATGTACTGGAAAGAGGCAGTGACTCAAGTGCAGATCCATTTCTCTTTACAAACCACAATTAAAACCATCAATGGAATTTTAGAGGAATGAAAGCATGTGTTGAAGCCAAAAGAAAGAAGGATGATATTCATAATCTAGGTATCTCGAGGAGTTCTGGAGTTGGACTGAAGAAACTAGGATTCAAGTCCATGCTTGCAGATAAAGATGCCCAATTCGAGAGCAGCCGGTGAAAGAGATTCTGGCAAAATCTCAGCAACAGCCCCACGGAGATGAATACTCTGGGTGAGCAGAAGAGTCTCAGAGCCTGATCAGGCTATTTGCTACCCCTTGTGAGACTTTGATTCTACAGTAGAGGTCAGCAAGCTTTATGGAAATTGGAGCAGCTAGTAAATATTTCCAGCTCTGCTGAACATGTGCTGTCTCATGACTCTACCTCAGACATTTTAGCATGAAAGTATTCTCAGCAATATCTTAATGAACAAGCATGGCTGTACTCCAATAAAACTTTATGGACACTGAGGTTTAAGTTTTATGTAATTGTCATGTATCATAAAATATTATTCCTTTTATTCTTTTCCCAGCTTTTAAAATGTTTTCTTAGCTCGCTGGCCTTTCAAAATTGGGTGGCAGACAAAGCTTGGACAACTGGTGGTAGCTTGCTAACCAATAACATCAGAAGGGGGCTCTGCTTGGGGCCCTAGAGCATATGGGATAACTCAAATGCACTGGGAAGGGGTGGCAAGCATGAGCACCAGGAATGAGGCCAGCGGAAGATGTATGATTTGCCTGCTATGAAAGCCCAGCCAAACACATTGCTGGATAGAGACTATTATGCAATTACTCAGTAAACACACACTTACCCCCTCTCACACACACATACATAACATTCGCAGACACATGCACACGTACACCCCGATGTCACAAGCTATGTCTGGCAAAGTAGCCTTTTCTGGAGAGAAAAAATAGTCAAGATAATTGTACAAGTTATACACATGAATTTTCAAAATAAATATTCGAGATGCATATAAAAGAAAAAGAAATACACATGCATTTATTTTTTTTAAAAACCCTCAGCATCCTTATTAACAGAGTATATTAAAGCAAATGTGTCATTTTTTTTTTACATAGGAAATTGATTAAAAAGTCAGGACATCAATATTTAAAAGGGTTAATGGAGACATGGTAACTCATCCTGTTGGCAATAGCGTGTAATATAATAACCCTCCAGCAAGCCATTCTACCAACAGGCATTTACCCCGTTGAAGCAAACAATGTTACAGCACAAAGATTTATGTGTAAGGAAATGGATGATATTAATATTCCTTATCGTAGAAAAACATTTGAATCACTTCTGCTCCCCAGTAGAGAATTTCGGTTACTTATGGAACGTATAAATGTAGGATTCTATATGGCCAATAAAAAGTTTATAGATTTTGTTTTGACATGAAAAGATGTTTACAATTCATTTTAAGCGAAACAAGCAGGTTATAAAGCAGTGTCTCCAGTGTGACCTCAACACTTCAGAGACTTCGTCCTCTGTGTGTATGGCGTGCGGTGCGCAAAGAGTTGTACATGTGTTTATGGAAATGGGGAACAAAACCTGCATGGACATGCTCTAATAATTTAGTAGTGGTGTTCTCCATGTGTGCAGCCATTTGTTTATAGATCCCTGGAGGGATTTTGCTTTGCATTTTATAAAATGGGACATTGGGCCTGAATTTTTCTGACTTGTGTTCACATGTTTTCAAAGTCAGCCAGTGTCGCTGGGCTGGGTAGTATTCTCTTGTAGGACTATACCCCACACGGTTCCGACCAGCTCTGTGTCTCCTGATAATCACGTGAAGAAGTTTTTCTAAACCATTTCTTTAGGATGAAATTGATAAGTCGTAAGGTCTAAGTTTTTTTAACTTTATTATTTAATGCCAAAATCCTTACCCTGCCAGTAGTACGGTGTGCACTGTTCCACAACTTCGGGGAACCTTCAGCTATGATACAGTTGAATGTCATCTCTTTTCTTTCTAATGTTCGTCTAATGCTGATTATTTGTATTAGACCCCTGGAGTATATGGACTATGTATTTTAACACGTTCACATGTTGGTTTGGGTAATACAGTTGGTTCTTGCTTCTGCTCAGCTAATTATTTCCTCAGTTGCATGAACTCTCACTCTTAGCCACTGAAGGTTTAACTTTACTAGGCACATTCTATATTTTAACAAGTTAGTTTTGGCATTTTGTGAGTGTCCTTACTAAAGTTTCCTGCCCTGGTTTTTTCATTTGTTCAGCGTTAGCTACTTTTGATGTCTTGAAAACTTTTTTTAAATTATCTTACACAGACACCGCACATTTCCAGCATACACAGTTCTTGCAGCTCTGACTCCTGACTTTCCAAGCTAACTTTCCTTGGGGGTCTCCGTTTCCATGTTGGTTCTGTACTCTCCCACTCTGAGAGCATGTCCCTTAGAACTCCATCTGTGGGAGACTTTGTGACACAGACTGAGTTTTCAGAGAGAGATTTGCATAGCTACTACAGTTTACTGTGACTCAGTACCACCTTATATTATCTTTATGAGATGTTTTATTCTTCAAAGTAACAAGAATCTAGATTAAAAACACCCACAGGAAGATCTCCTTATATTAACACTGGCTGGGAAGGCCTTCTTTCTCGTTCCTTCAGTTTATGGATCAAATCAGTCAGATTTCACTTTTTCTTCTCTACCAGAAGTTTATTTAGTCTTCACTTGCCCTTCCACCAAAAGTGTAATTCTTTGAGGGTCCATCTTTAGACGTGGACTTTCTGTTAGAAACAATGTGGTCTCTACTCCATACTTGGGTTACCGTGACAAAACTTACATTGCTTACATTACTTTTCTTGGGGAAAATGCCCAGAAATACCTATTTCCTTCAGAGAGAGGGGAGCAAATACAAACCAACAAAACAAGACCATTCTGGTGAACCAGTCAGTGGATTGGGGTGATACACAGGAGCATGGGTGGTCCGGGTGGCTACATCACTGAGAAGTCTGTCTCAGCATGGCTAGTAATTCAGCAAATCTCCAACACTAGTGTTCTCTAGTGCCAAGGCTACCTTATCAGTGAGGACGGCTCCTTCTTAACAGTTGGTTACTACCTATATGATCATGTAGAGAGGTCTCTTGAGTCTCAAAAGTTTCTAGTGCAGCCTGGGCACCTCATGAGTTTCATCAGGCTCTGTCTTCCCTCTGGGAGGGAATGTTTCAGGAAACAGCGACACAGCAAGCATACACAGAGTGGTTTAGAAGCCTAACTATCTTCTCACACATCTGAAGACTGGAGGCTGAAATCTGGAGCCGTTGCATCTGGTTTCTCCATATCTTCCTCCCTGGCTTTCAAATGCTCTTCTTACTATATTTGAGAAAAGAGCAGAAAGAGACAAAGAAAGGAAATCTTCATCTTCTAATTGTATTAGATTGGGTAGTATTCCTCCTTATGACCGCAATTAGACTTCATTATCATTTAGAATCATTATCCCTACATATTATAAAAATCATATCATGGCTTACAAATTTAACATATTAATTTGGATGGGAAGGATATCATTTGTTCCCTAGAACACACTAACTTTATTTCCTCGCTCCAATACACTGCATGACAACCAAAATAGAAACTCAAAGTCACCACAATGCTACAGATGGAGTTACCCGTGATGAGAACTGTTTCTCAATGTATATCTAAGAGTTTCTGCCTTCCATTCATGTTTTGACTTCACATTTTTTAATTTTCTACCAGAAACCAATTACAATTTAAATTACAGTTTTCCTGAAGTTCATTGGTTTTGGTTTATTACATGATCAAGAAGAATAGAAATGAGTAATAAACAGATTTGGTTAAATAGAGATAAAATACGTTATTGCTGAATAGCAAACCAGTTGTTAAAGAAAGCACGAAAACAAATGCAATTAGCCCCAAAAATTTTACCTGGGAATGAAATTTAACTAAGGAGATTTTAAAAGCAACCTAACCTGAAAGTTGTAAAAAGAAAGAAATTGGAGGTAAACCCAAGTAAATGGAAAGGTATCCCATGTTCATGGAGTGTGAGAAGTAACATTGTTAAAATATCCGTACTATCCAGAGCAATCTACAAATTCAACGCAGTTCCTCCCAAAATACCGATGGCAGTCTCCACAGAAACAGAAAAACACTATTGACGTTCATAGGAAGCCACAAAAGGCTCTGAACATTGAGGGGGAAGAATCTGGAGTTGCAATGCCTGCCTACAAACCTGTAACAGCAAGAACAACATAGCATTGGCATCGAAGCACGGACTAAGAAACAGAACGGGGAACAAGGAAAAAAGAAAAAAAAAAAAAAAAACCACTGCCACCACCAACAAAAACCATCTAACAGTGTGGAGGAACCTCACACACTTTAGGCAGCTCATTTTTTAACATAGATATCAGGATTTACTATTTATTATACTGCCTTATTTACTTATTTATTATTTTTATATTATTATAGTTTTATATTATTATATTGTTATATTTATATTGCCGTATAAATATATATTTAATTATTTTATAAATACTTATGATTAATTATGCTATAGACAAAACAGTCTCTCCACTAAATGTTTCCAGAAAACTTAAGATCCATATGCAAAAGAATGACTCTATCACTTTATATAAAATCATATACCTATCTCTCACCAAATATAAAATCCACTTCAAAATGGATTTAAATCCTAAAAACAAGAACTGTAACTACGAATCTACCAAATCAAAACAAAGGTGAAACCCTTTGACTTCAGTCTAGACAAATGTTTTAGTTTGGGGGCAGGTACTTATTGTCTTAAAGACACAAGCAATGAAAGCAAAAACTGACAAATGACAAATACGGGTACATAAAACTAAAACGTTTCTGCACAGAAAAGGAAACAACAGAATTAAGGAACGAGCTACAGAATGGGAGAGAGTGTGCTCAAGCTATATACTGAACAAGGTATCAATATTAAAAATCATAGGGGGCGCAACATGGCAGTAAAAACCTGATCAAATTGGGCAAACGATCTGAACAGACATTTCCCAAAAGAAGACAGAGGGGAAAATATTCAACAGCATAAACTGTCCGCAAAGTGCAAAGCAGTGAAATATCATTCAGCCAGGAGAGAATGGCTATTTTTTAAAAAGACAAAATATAACAAATGTTTTACGGAGGAAGCAAAGAGAGGATAATTCTCATATGCTACTGCGGGGACTGCATGTGCATTTACAAAGTAATACGAAGGTACCTTAAAAAACTAGTATACAATTACTACATAATCCAGCAATTCTAAGACCAACACACAACCCCATAGGAAACGAAATAAGTACGTCTAAGTAATTTAAATTCACTCCCAAGTTATTGTAGTATTATTACAGTGTAGTAGTGTTACAATATATATCGTTATACCACATCATATTATATACGGCTAGAATGTGGATGAAGCTGTGCCCATCAGTGGATAAACGGGTAACATGCTGGTACTTAGCTGCCCTCCTCCTTTTTATTTAGTTCGGGGGCCCAGCCTGTGGAATGGTGCTGCCCACACTCCGCATGAGTCTTTCCCCTGTCAAACCTCCCTGGAAACACCCTCACAAACATGCCCATCTCCTAGATGATGGCAAATGCAGTCAGTTCATCAGGCAGGTGCCTGGGCGTGGTGCGCGGGTTGTATCCGAGCTCTGTTGCTGTGGAGGCACCTGCACTGATTTCCATGGTGGCTCCATGCTGTTCACCAACAACAGTCTAAGAGCCCCTCTGTCTCATCGGCATTTGTTGCAACCTGCTTTCCTAATGATTGACACTCTGACTGGAGGGAAATCAGTTATCAATTATGATTCAATTTGTGTTTCCCTTGTGGCTAAGGATGCCGAACACTTTTTTATATTCACTTCTAATACGTTTTCCTTCTATTCTCATTTCTAATATAATTGAATGCAGGCATGAGGTGTTGACAGCAATGTTTGTTTGCTGACATTTCTTTGGCCTCTGACCTTTGGGATGCTGTATTTCCTGGATGTTTCAGCCTGTTAATTTCATTTACATCTTCCTTCTTATTGACTTTTGTTACTTTGATCTATGACATACTGATAACACATGTTAATACTGAGTTAGTGGTTTTCATGAAAAGTTCTTAACTATTATTTTAATAATAATAATAATAATAATAATAATAATAATAATAATAATAATAGAGGTAATAGTTAAGGGCACTTGCTGTTCTTGGAAAGAAGCTGGTTTGGGGTCCCAGCACTCACACACCTGTAACTCCAGGGAGTTCAGGTGCCCTCTTCTGGCCTCTGAGGGTACTGCACACACACACACTGGCAAAACAATCATACACATACAAATAAATATAAACAAATCCTTTTTCTAAAAAAGAGTTCAAGAGACCAGTGTTGTAGGTAAATGACTTCCGTGCTTTGTATGCTCTCTGTGTGAATACTGGCCCATTTTTAAAGACCCAGGGTGACTGATGAGTTCTTTCTGGGCCTGCTGCTGAGTAGGTTTCCTGGATGAAGGAAGCACAAGGGGTCAAAACAGCAAAGTGAGGATTTTACCTTAACACACAAAAAAGCAACTGACACAGCCAAAAAGCCTTCTAGCAGGTAAAATGAACTTGCTGGGAGTGGTTATTCTGGTGATACCGGGATTCCCAGAAGTATTCAAGCGAAGTCCTGGGGGTGGTGACTTACAAGTCTACTTGGTTACGGTGTTGTCACTGGGATGGCCAGTCCTAACACGGGCCACATGCATGCACAGCAGCAGCAGCATCAATGGAGCTTTCTGGTGCCAAGCACTGAGAGCAGCTCTCACAGGCTGCTGCCCATCTACGGCTCCCCCGGACTGCCCACGTGTCAGGCTCGAATGATTCTGCTCTGGCTCTTTCCTGCATTAGCTCAGATAGCTGACAGGCAGTCAAGGTCAGAAAGTAGACAATACACCTCAATATAGAGAACCTCAGCTACGGGGAACAGAATGCTTTTAACTCTAATTCTTGGCAGGAACAACCACAGTGAATGCTGGGAGGAATCACTCACTTAATTGTTTAACAAATATTTCTTAAATTCTTTCTTTTGGCAAAAACACCAGTTGGAGGATGTGATGCCCCAAGATAATTGAAACCGTTCCTGGGCAAGTTGTTGCTCACACAGGGCTAACGGCGGCAGGGCTTCCTCTGGTGAGGACCAGGAAGCACCCTTGTGCTTTCTAGGTGGATAAGAAGAAAACACCGGCATGATTCCTGGCCTCTCGGAGTCTCAATATTGCGTAGCAAGCTGTTAATTGATGAGATGCGAAAGCTCCAACGGTCCTTTCCATCCTGCACAGCTCGTCCTAGGATGCGACGATAAACTGTGGCAACTGTGAAGCTCCATGGAGCAAAATGAGCCTCCAGGAAACACCCCTCCTCCCTCTGGAGCTCTCACGGCTCTCGGTAAGAGCCGGTTTCAACCAGATCTGACATCTGCTGAAAAATTAAAAATGTGGTTTCTTATTTCCGCTCAAGAGGGTTTGTCTGCACCCTCCTCTCGCGCCCCACCCCTTCCACATTATTTTTAAATCGTGCTCTGACCCCCACCACCACCAATAGGTGGCCATTGTCTGAGAGTCGCCTGGTCTCAGTTCACTGTGTTACCTGTCCTGTAACCCGACCATACACTACTGGTTGCCATTTCCTCCGGGCTCCTCCCACTCCTCCTCCGTGACTACGGTGGTTTGAAAGAGAATGGCCCCCATAGGCTCATATATTTGAATACTTGGTCCCCAGTTGGTGGAACTGTCTGGGAAGGATCAGGAGGTGTGGCCTTGTTGGAAGAGGTGTGTCACAGGAGGTGGGCGTTGAAGTTCCAAAAAGTCCCTGCATTCCCCCTTAGCTCTCTCTGCTTATGCTTGTGTCTCAAGCTTGACCGTTATGTTTAAGAATACAAGAGAGTGGCTGCAGAGATGGCAGGACTGAAGAGCCCTTGCTGTCCCTACGGAGGGAGCTCCGGCTCCCTCTCCTCATTCTCTGTTCGACGTTCCTACTTAGTACTCCGTGCTCCAGACGCTCCGGATCATTCTAGTTTCTCAAGTTCATCAGTCTCCACCTGTGTGCTGATCTGTCCTCTGCCCAGGCAGCTTTCCTAAGCTTTGATTGACAAGTGGCTGTTCCTCCTATAAGACCCAGTCTGAACGTGTCTAAGCCAATTCTCCAAGGGCAGTGGGTCATTCTCTCTGCACGACCATGTATTTATAACCACGTGCTCCATCAGACTGCGAACTCTAGGAGAGCTGACACCAAGACTACATCACTTCCACCAGTCAGTGTAAATGCGGGCCTTGTTTAAGAAAAATGCCAGATGCTCTCTATCGAGTAGATTAGGAGATAGGAGAGTGTCAGAATGAAGACCGGTTGAACAGATGAAGGGATGTGTTTTCAGTTTCCAACCCACCTAGTCCAAAATCGTCCCAGGACCTGATTACTTGTCGCCATTTTCGCTGCTAGCAGTCTGGCTGGAGACACCTACCTGCTAGCCAAGATGATGCTGATAACTTCCCAAGAATCCTGGTGCTTTGCTTCTTGAAAGTCTCCCAAGTCTGCCTATTACCAATGTAAACGGTAGATTTACCCTTTAAAGCAGGAAACAGACCGCACCCCTCCTCTGGCTCCAGTAGCATCCAGCCCTCTCAACCATTCCCAAAGCTCTGAACCGCCCACCTCCTACCCACCCCTCTTCCTTTCTGATCTCATCTCCCACCTCTGTTCTCCTTGTCGACTCCACCCCAGCCACACTGGCCTCCCTCCTTTACCCCGGATGCATCAGGCATGCCTCCAGCATGGGACGTGTAGCCAGCAAGTCTGGATTTCTGGAATGCTTGTCACTCTTTGCCAGCCATGCCTATCCCTCACCTCCTAGTCTTTGCCCTAAAGGACCTTTCCAGTGCGTTCTGTGTGGACCACGGTATCTACCATTGTTCTCTCTACCCGTTCCTCTTGATCCTTAGCCTTGTCAGCAGACCACGTAGTGTGGTGATTGATGGTGATTGTTGTGTATGTCCTGCCTCTCTCTGTTAGAATGCATTCTTTGCAAGGACGGGTTCTATTTGGTTCCAGTATAGTCTAAGTGGGACGGCACCGCCTGAAACACACTAGACGTTGGATGAATATCATTTGAATGAATCAGTGAATGTGTGATTAGTATATAAATTCCCTAAGTGTCCTGAACCTATCAGACTTTATCAGCAAACCCTATTTTCAAATGGAGGATCTTTTACTTAGTAGGTGCTCAGTAAATAGATGGATGAGAGCTGTGTTCCTGTGGGTCACAGTCAAGAGAGAAAAGGCGTGCCAGCTAATAATCAGTCTAGTTTACTTACCCCCACCCCAGGGTGTTTACTTTAGCAAAAGTCTTCTTGGAACTGTAACACAAGAATAGGATGCCACTGAGGCCTCTGTGGTTTTAGTGGCCTCGACCCTCACCGTCGTTCTCAGGCTGGGAGGGAAAGTGTGCATGCCTTAATTAATCCAACGCTGAGCCCAGCGTGATGTGCTGACAACGAAGTTTTCAGAAAACTCACAGAGGTGCTTCCCCAAATAGCTTCGCTGTTGTTTCGCACTATGCCAGGAACCAATTCTGGCAGAGCTTTGGCTCCTCTCAGTCAATGCAGTGGTTCCTTGTGTGTGTGTGTGTGTGTGTGTGTGTGTGTGTGCATGTATACGTGTGTGTGTATGTGTGTGTGCGTGTGCCTGTGTGTGTGTGTGCATGTGTGTGTGTGTGTGCGTGTGTGTGTGTGCGTGTGTGCATGTGTGTGTGTGTCTGTGTGTGCATGTATACGTGTGTGTGCGTGTGTGTGTGTGTGTATGTGTGTATGTGTGTGCATGTATGTGTGTGCATGTGTGTGTGTGTATGTGTGTGTATGTGTGTGTGTGTATGTGTGTGTGTGTATGTGTGTGTATGTGTGTGTGTGCATGTGTGTGTGTATGTGTGTGTGTGCATGTGTGTGTGTGCATGTGTGTGTGTGTATGTGTGTGTGTGTATGTGTGTGTATGTGTGTATGTGTGTGTATGTGTGTGTGTATGTGTGTGTGTATGTATGTGTGTGTGTATGTGTGTGTGTGTATGTGTGTGTGTGTGTGTGTGTGTGTGTGTGTGTGTGTGTGCGTGTGTATGTGTGTGTGTGCGTGTGTGTGTGTGTGTGGTGTGTACCGATATCAAGCACTGAAAAACAAATGAAACTTTCCCAGGAGACCCTGCTGCTGCGCTAGCGTTCCGGCAAGGCACTGAAAAGCCAGGACTGCACTTTGCAAATGCAGAAAATAAGCAACAACTACATTCCTTTTTTTTTTTTTTTTCGCAGAGTCATGGGTAAGTTTTCGGATCACGAGCAGTCCATGTGATCTTATTTTTGATCAAAATATAATGCCTACCAGGTGGGCCATTTTGGATTCAATCTTTGCCAGGTGCTACAAAATCAGGCAAATTATCACAAACCTGTGTAGAAATGATCACAAGTCCCTTTGCAAAACCTAAGGTTCAGACCATTCTTACAGAAAACCACTTCTGAACGCCCGCCTACCGCGGAGAGAGGAGGCGGGCGTTTTCCGAATCGATTGGCTCAGCAAACCTGCTGCTCTGGAATCACTTTGAACTGACAAACTTCACAGAACAGGATTTGATACTGAGCAGACCGGGCTGCCAGGATTGTGCATGGATTATGTCTGGCAATTCTTTACGAACTTCAGTACATCGTAGACCCACCAAGCTGCAGAGGTGAGGGCAGCACAAAGCGGTCACTTAGAAAGACTTAGGAATGAATAAATAAATTAAAGTTTTCCTTTAGTATATAATTAAAGAGAAACCGTCACTGCTTAAAATAAATGTGATTATTTTCGGGACAGAGGACAAGAGTTTCTGCTTTCTTGGTGTGTGGGAAACTGTGATAATTCCCTAGCAGTCTACGTGGCTAATTCATTTTTGCTCACCCTTTGTTCTCAATATTCTATTTCTGGTTAACTATTTTACTATATTTTCCAGAACCACACCTTTACTGTCAACACCATTTTAATATATACGCTAGACATACAATGTGAATACATAAAAGCGAATAGGTATGATGTATTATAATTCTTCGGTTTAATTTCCCCAACCAGGAAAAACACAACAAAGTGTTTGCTACCAGAACCGGAAATATATGCTTGGCTTGTCAGGTTAAAAAGAAAAATGTTTTAATTCTCATGAGGGTTTTTCCATATGCTGCCCGTGCAAGGCGCTATGCTGAATGAGTGAGATGTTAAGCACAAGTCTGTATGGAGAGGCAGACACTCCCACAGGCGGCAGCGGTGTGCGGGGATGGTGCTGTGCACGTGAAACAGCCACAGTCCGCAAGTCCGCAGAGACAGAGAGCAGGTTCACGGCTGCTGGGGAGCAGTGGGGATCAGGGCGTGGCTGACTGGATGGAAAGTTTCCCTTTGGGTGATGAGAATCTTCAGGAACTAGACAGCAGAGATGGCTGCATAACACCGTGAATAAACAAAATATGATAATGGTAATTTTATGTTATTGTATAAAATATTTGTTAAAATTCAAACAGCAAACAATCAAATCCCCAGTGTGCTGAGGACAAGTTATTCTTTCATTTATTCATTCAACCAATATTTCTGAGTGCTCACTACACCCGTTGTGCATTGGGTGGCGGAGAAGAAATGCTGAGCTCAGGCAAGTGTGCTCTTTCGCCCATGTGCTATTGTCTGGTAAGCTTAACCCCAGACAACGGCGAGAAAGGAAATGAAATGTATAATCAAGAAACTTGGCCTAATTGGACAAGAGTCAGCGACAACTGATGCAAAGAAGGACTACTGGTCTGAGTTTGAAGGATGACTGGAAGCTGAAGAGGGACCGGGTGGGGGGAAGCCATCCGAGATGGATGGAGCTGCCAGGGAGAAGGCACCGTGTGTATAAACGACAAACAGCAAAGACGGGGGAAAGAGGCTTGCCACAAGACTCGAGCAGAAGGTAAGTTACAAACCACATGTGGAACTGAAGGGTTGGAAGGCCTCGGAAAGTGGGGTGATGAAGTGGACAGGCCACGAGGAAAGTGGGGGTCCTGGGTCACTGCCATGGGAAAGACAACAGAGAATACAAGTGAAGGCAAGCAGTGTGACAGGTGCTTAGAGCTCATGGTGCAGAACGCGGTGGCCATTAGAATGACAACAGAGGGGCTGGGGAGGGGGCGGGGACAGAAGCAGAAGCATTCCAGAGACAACTTTTGGAGACAAAGGGAGAAATCACTGAAGAACGTAGTTAGTGGTTCGGGGTGTACGGAATCACACCGATTCAAGTAGGAAAACTTAGCGTAGGCTTTACCTCAACTATTCTCATGTGAAGGTCTTCATATGCAGTTTAGGGCTTTCATTGATGATTAACCATAGGCCCACCTTAAAATGAAGGCTAAAATAATGTTGCTCATTAAAGTCTGTATTAACGCTCTAGGAAAAGATACATTTCATAATCAATACTTTGCCTTTCTGTCCTTTTTTTTTAACTGCCACAGTGGTATGATACTACAAAGAAAAGAGCAAAGAAAGCTCCATTGACGGAGCCTTTGCTCTCAGCTGTACAAAGAACTGCATTGTTTTATTATTTTTAAATGATCCTGTAGAATAGGTCTTTCCCACTATTCAAAGAAAAGAAAAGAAGTAACTATAATAAACACATATTTGGGAAGGGTACACCTGGGCACAGTGGGCCAGATTTTAATATTTTATGCACAAATGTTACTGCTTTATACCATGTATGAGACCACTAGCAGTGAGTGAATCAGACTAACTGTTGTAGAAGGCTATTTTAGCTGTGTTTACAATATTGTTTTGTGCGCTGTTGGGTCTGCCTAGGTCTTGGCGTTTTGTACTGTCTTCAGGTGTTTGATTTCTGTGGGGGAAGTTGGTTGCTGATGATCTGCATGTGTTATCAGTAGAACACCTGAGGAGCTCTGGATCAATAAAAACACCTGAGCTCAGACGCTCAGGATTCCGCTGTCCAGTATGGTGCTGACCATGACGGTGGTTCCCTCTGCTGAGGTCTGGCAGGGTTTGCACCTATGAATACGTCTCATTGTCCTCCTTGTTGAGCTGCCACCGTAGTTGTACTACTACCCTAACAAGCAGGCTAATCACAATCATGCTTGGCTAATGTCATATAGGTGAACCAGTATCTTCACTTAATGAGACATTCCAGGATATCTGGTTACAAAATGTTTTTTAACACAAGTTAGTTTGAAAATTAAATATATATTTTAGACAAGTAATGTTTGGAGTAAATTAGTAAGTTATTTACAAATACCAAGATAATGGGTGGAAATGGAATTCCTAGAAACTCAGATCCCGTGTTTTCCATCAATGTCATATTCAGAAGGGTTGAGAGATGTACTAATCTGTTGCTATAAAGATGCATATTTAAAAGACAGCCTAATGCCCCTTAGCTAAAAAAATAGAAGTAGGTTTTCCTGGAGGTCCTATGACCTACCAACTCACAGGTTCTTGGATCAGTTAACAGTACCCGATACAAGGTCTGTCTTATGGTGCAAGCAGAAAATCCAATCAGAAAAGGATTGATTGTTCCCATAACATTTGTGTCATCTTTGCACCAGTTGGCATATCTTGCCAGGGCAGTAGTTATTATGATTCATGGGAATCACAGGTAGGTAATGTTGTTGATTATTTTCCTCCCCCAGTAGTATGCATCAAACTTCCAACATTACATATATATATATATATACATATATATATATATATATATGCACACACACATATACATATACACACATATATCCAAATATATATATATATATATATATATATATATATATATATATATATATATATATATCCTCTTGCCAACAAGTCTCAGGGATCATCACAGAAGAAGAGGGGGAGAGGTTGTAAAAGACAGAGACAGTGCAGGACTGCTGGGAAGCAATGTTTTCCAGACATGACAGTCTTATTGCACACATCAATTCACAACGCCTGTGACTGCATAGTCAAGAACCACACGAGACCAAGCCAGTGCAATGACCAGACAGCAGGGATGGGGATGCCATGAAGTCTCTCACTCCTGCCTGAAGAGCTCTCAGCAACCGATGGCTGTCAGGGGAGAAGAGTATCAGTGTCCTCCAGGGACACAGACCTCCGTAGGCTCCTGCGCTCTGTCGGATGGCCTCTCTCCCGCGTGCATGCTGGTAACACTGAGTGGAGCTGGTGGGTTTTGAAAAGAGCACAAGGAGTTGGAAGGAGAAAGAAGAGGGGTGTAGGGGAGAGTTGGTCAGGGAACAGAGGGTGGGTTTTATCAAAGCACACTGTATGTGTATGTGAAATTCTCAAATAGTAAACCAAAAAGGGAAAAGTCAATAAAAAAAGTTTAAAGCAACGCATTCATTCAACAGATTGCATTCTCCTGCTGTCATTTATCATGTGTGACCACTCTCGTGAATTTGGTGACGCGGTTTGTGCCAGTTAGATCAGCACGTCGATGCTTTCTTTTGAAATTGTTAATCATCTTAATCACGTGGATGTATAAGGACGCTTTACATAACTCTTGTGGGGGAGAAAATTAGAGTGTCCATGAAGAACCATAAACAGCAAAAGACAACCATAAAATTACAATCAAAGAAAGTAATATCGCTCACCTACAGCTGCCTGCTGTTGTGAATTTGTTGCCTGTTTCCTCTGCACGAAGGGGGCTTGGAGGTTTCTTTGTTTGTTTTTTTTTTTTTTTTTTTTGCAGTTCGGTGGTAAAGTACTTGCCTAACTAACTGGTAAGAACCTGGGTTTGATCTCCAGGTATTAAAGCCCAATACCATACTGACAAGCGAGCCGAGATAATTAATTATTCTTGGAATCATAAAACAGTTCTCTCCCTCTGAGACCCCTTGTTATTTACTGCTATGAACCACCTCAAGCCATTTTGCATGCCCCTGGCACCAAACGCCCCCTGGCTGGGGAAGTCACTGAGCTGTATACCTCATGCTTCTAGTAACTGAGACACGTCCCCTGAGAAATTCTTCCAAGTATTGATTTAGCCAACATCTGCTCTTAAGATCATGGTATTCAGAAAGGGTGTACATTACAGATCCATCCTTTCAGAACCACACTGTATATGCAAAGGACCTAGTACAGACCCATGCAGGCTCCATGCTTGCCGCCTCAGTCTCTGCGAGCCCCTGTGAGCCCTGCTTAGTGGATTCTGTGGGCCAGGTTCTCCTGATGACCTGGACCATTCTGGTTCTTAGAATTCTTTCTTCAGTTCTTTAGCTGGGTGTTTTTGCAGGGTTACTAACACTCTGTATGTATGTGTGTGGGGGGGGGCTGTTTCTGACCCTTTTGCCTGCTCTTGGACCCTTTCCTTTCTACTCGTTTGCCATATCCAGCCTTGATATGATGAATTGTGCCTAGTCTTATTGCATCCTGTTGTGCCATGTTAGGCTGATATCCCTGGAAGGGCTGCTCCTTTCTAAAGGAAGGTGGAGGGGGAGGGGAACTGAGGGAGAGGAGAAGTTGAGAGGCAGACTGTTAGAAATGGAGGAAGGGGAAGCTGAAGTCAGGATGTATTATATGAGAGATGAATAAATAAAAAACTAAAACTAAAAAGAATTTAAAGAATTGAGATTAAGTCTTTAGAAAAAAGACAAAAATGATACCTTATAAAACAAACAAATAAATAAGTAAATAAATCAAAAGATACATCCCTTAAAGATCATAACTGACAAAAGTCCACTGTGACCTCTCAGGCTTTCGGTGGACCAGGGCAGGAGAAGAAAGGACAAACCAGCCAAAGTCTCCATTCTCTCAGTGTTTCACGAGATTTATAAGGGATTTTGATTTGAAAGGGATTTTCAAAGATGATTTTTAAAGAGTAAGCATCGTTACTTGGGTGTATGTTACCTCATGACCCTAACTGGAATCATAAAAGCTGAGCCATCCCCAGAAAATCGCTCCCCTCAGTCCACCGAGATGCTCCACAGGGTGGGGCAGAGTGACAAGTGGAGGTGGGGGTCAGAGAGCCTGAGGAGGGAGGAAGGAGCCCTGCTGAGTGTGGCCTGCGGTGGAAGAGAAGCAACCGTTGCACAGGGGAAGGAGCAGCAGCAGGAAGAGTTAAGCACAGCTGAAAACCATGTTGCTGTCTGTCCCACAAAGCCCAGCAGAGCCGTGGTTTCCTCCGCGATGGGAGATCTGAAAGGCAGAAAAGCAGAGATGGCACTGGGGTCCTGAATGGCTCCATGGGCAAAGCAACGGTTCAACTGAGGAGCTGGCTCATTCCCTGTCTCAAAGACGAGCAAGGGGACTGAGGAGCGTCTAGACCTCCAGGGACGTGCATTAACGCGGCCTGAATGATTTTCTCTTACCATATTCGGGCTGACTTTGAGTGCAAGAGGGGGGAAAATGAAGAAAAACAAGCTTACCCATAAAAAGGAATCGCAGAACTTCATGTCCCAGCAAGTGGGTAAAAATGTTAGCATTGCTTTTTATGGCCTAATAAATGTCTTTCATAAAAATCGTTGAAAACATACTCCCTAGATCTCTTTATTAGACAGAGAAACAGATTATTGATCAAAAGGAGGAGCTGATCAGAAAAGAGGGTTAACGGGAAGCCGGGGCTTAGAAAAATACTGACTTTCCTTTTAAACTTCACGGCCCAGTAAAGTAAGTATTTTTATACATGCGATAGAAATGGTTCCAGAGAAATTAGGTTACTAATCTGAAGCTACAAGGCTAAAAGATGCAGAAATCTAGACTTAAACCCCATGTGAACGGAAAACTCTTTCTCCCAACCCTCAAGCCTTCTCTACCACCCACAGGTGCCATGTGTCAGGACAATGGAAATGGCCCATGTGCTCACACCTAGTACCACAAATAAATATTTAGGAGTTCACAGACCAACTGTGTGAACAACACATGATGAGGATTCCGTTCCCCGTTTTTAGAACACTGCAAAACTTTACGGGCTGCAACACAATGGTCTGACCTCTTCTGCAGGCGGCCACATAAAGCTCAGGTAAGCAGGCAGTTTACTTCAGACGGCGGGACCAGCAGGTGGCAGGTAGCCCTGCGCATCCACTTCCCGCCTCATATTAGTAAGATCCGACAGCACGTCTAAAATTAGTGTAAACGATTCCCACCAAATGCCTCCTGAAGGGGTCCAGCTAGAGTACTGGAAACATTAGTTTCTAAAAGCAAATTGCTCTGCGGAGATTGAAGTTTCCAGAGTAGAATTTAGACTGACGTTGTCTTTGCTCTCATGAACTCAAGCCAATCTGTAGACAATCAGAGCATTTAGTGACAATCCCTCAGTTAAGTAACTCTTTCATTCCGTGGGCAACAAGTAGGATAAATTAAAATATATATATATATATATATGTATATATATATATATATAATACATATATAAATATATATAAAAATATATAAATATATATAAATAATATTATATATATAATATAGTTTTTGACCCTGCAGTGGTCACAGTGTCCCATGGCGTCATCAGATAGGCATGGGACGTGTGTCAGTTGGAATCCCTGCAGGAGCCGATACTTCAGGACAAGCTGACAAGCTGGAAGCAGCTGCACCTTCTCATCATCCTGGGAATCTTTATACCTCATGGGCCAACACATATTTTAGATTTGAAATGCTCCAGACTTTTGTTTAAAGGATAAAGTCCCAGCTTTCTGAGATTCCACGTGAGTTCTCATCGATCTGATCCGGTCCTACCTCTTTCATTATTTCCCCCCCAACGCCTACATTCCAAAGATTGGGCCATTCACAGGTCCTTTAACAAGCGCTTATGCTTCTTTGGATGCACGTTTTTCCAGAATCCTGCCGCACCCTTTGTCTTTTGGCACTTGCTTGGGACTCGAAGTCTCCTATAAAAACAATCTCCTATGATGGATGGCCCCAAGACGAGTTGCCATGATCATGCAAATGGATACTTCCATGTCTGTCGGAGTTACTCATTTTCTCAGTTCCCTTAGAGTCTTCTGCGTACTGTTATCACAATATGCACTGTGGGGTGGAGATTCCCTTATACGGAGACATCCTATCTTTAATATCCCTGTTTCCATCGGCTGCTTCAGCGTCTACTACAACTTAGATGCTTGTATTTATTTATGCAAATGAGCCAATCAGCAGACTGCAGCTACTTACGTTGAATACAGGGGGAAAAAAAAGGATTTTCCTTATAAGCCACGTGTCTCTGGAAAGCCAAACCCTTTTCTGCTTTATCCCTAAAATTTGTTTCTCCTCACTTCTCTTCCTATAACACAGCTCGACTACTGAAGAAGCTGCTGAGGGCTAGAAGTGCCAGACTCACCAGCATTCACCGTTTATTCTTCGTTTCAGTTCAATCTCAAAACCCACACAGTTTGCATTCCAAATATTTATTGGCGTTTCTGCTCTCCATAGCCACCGAGCTTCAGTTTGCCGGCATCTCCCCTGAATTTCTGAGCAGTCGCTGATCTGGTCTCCTTCTGTATGTGCTCTAGGGTCCAATGTACTCTGCACACGGTAGCAAGACTGGCTTTTGCAAAGAGGAAGTCAGCTCCTGCTACCACCCCCCCCACCCCCCCACCCCCGTTTACAACTCTGCCGAGCTCTCCATTGTTACTAAAAGGTGCTGCGCATGTGCACTTCTTCCATTTTTTTTCTTGCCCAACTCTTCCCTTCTTCATGGGGCTCCAGCTCTGCCTTCCTCAACATCCTCCAGCAGGCAACCTCGCTAACGTCTGACATCATCTCTCTTGCCTGCCTGTCTCTCCAGACAAGTCTCCAATTCATTCTCTCCCTACCTCCCAGGCTGCGCTTATATTGGATTTCAGACAGTCCTACTCACACGCACTCAGTCTGTAACCCCAGCCCCTGGGCCTACCAACTGTGCTTTCTCGCTTTTGATTTATTAGATTTATCTACTCTTGTAGGTACACACACACACTAATACCTTCACATGTTCATGAGATTGCAGGCTCCATGAATGCCAGAGTCCAAGTTTGCCCCCTACACTCCCCTGTACCCTCTGTCAAAATGCTTTAACGTTAAACACAAGTCACGGAATCGATAAGTTTTCTTGAACATATGCGCTCACCTTAAAGTGGGAGCAGCTATCTGTATCTCATAAGCCTTTGCCGACTGGGTGAATTAATGTGTGTATCAATACAGGGTGGCCTTAAACGGCTTGAGTTACTCTCAGGGGTCAGTGACTCTTAGGACATGAATGAAAGCCATCTGCCATTCTTTTAGAAATACACTATGGTTTGATTAAGTGGTTCTCACTGACGGTGCTGCAACGTCAGAAGTAGGATGAAGGTTTGGAAGTTCTGGGAAGGCAGCCTCCTCACCACAAACCGTTGAAGTATTAAGTACAGGCCAACAGCAGACCGATGCCAAAGTTCCCTAACGCTGGTGGGCATTGCTTACGTATTAAATAAGACTAGACTGCACAACACCCATGATTCTTGCGAACCCAGGAATTCTGTAGTTACAGAGAGCAACGACACTGACAAAAGGAACTGTAAATGTGCACATGACACCCAGGATGGAAAAGGTTCACTTACAGTGTCCCAAGGCTGCCACGTGGGACAGAACTGTGGAAAATACTGTGTGGTGAAAATTCCCAAGGTAAAGCCGGCTGAGACGACCTTGTTAGTAGGTCTGAGTGCGAAAGGTCTCTAAGTCTTAGATTAGGGAGCCGATGACCAGAAAAAGCTTGTTCAGGTAACAATTTCATGCTGCTCTTAGAGCTGTTCCCGTGGAGCAAGTGTAGACACGGTCATTTTCAAAAGTGCTCTAGGGTGAAACAAAAGCTAAGGACAAGAAAAGCTGGGAACATTCTCAGTCTTCTGGAAGGCCGTGTAGCAGAAAAGCCAACAACTGTTGCTGGATATCTGCAGCATTTCTGGGAAGCCGACCCCCAGTATCTGAACCCCAGCACACCGGCACACTTTGGTAGATTAAGAAGTACCTGGGAGCGGCTTGTCTCCTCTGCTTAAATACAAGAGTGTAAGACAGGGTCACCAGAAGAGCACTCACTCACTGATGCCCGGCCCTGGGATGTTGTTGGGTATTAGGACTTTAGTTCCTCCCTAAACCTCCCCTGCCAGCACCTCTGATGCTTAGTCCAAAGGAACAGAAAACTTTTGGCTAGGTGTGTGGGAGACACTGTGCAGCTGTTTCCTTTCTTAGGGACTTTTCAAGTGGCCTGTTCTCATTGTTGTTGCCGCTTGGTGTCCATCCGAAGGGGCTTCCTGGCACCAACATTCTCAATTTCCTTCAGAGATCCATCCATTCTACGTTTCTACCGGGGAAAGTTGAGCCCACGTTCCCTTCAGCTTCTGCTTTTGAAGTCCATCTGTAAGGATGATCTCATTGCAGGGAAGGGCAGGACACTGAACTCTAGGCAGGGCAAATGGGAGAAGAGTTTCCTGGAGAGTCCTGGGCAAGAAGCATAGTTCATGTCCCAAGGAGCCTGGGGGAGTCTCCATTCTTCCTGCCGAAGACACTGAGAAGCATGAAGCCCCGGAGCTGTAGACGGTCATTTTGTCAACACAAGAAACACATCATTCAGGCAACGTGGCCGCTGTGAGAATCAGCTGTGATCGGCAGAACAATGCCTTCTGCTACTGCATACACAAAGAGATGTCTACTTCAAAAGCCACGGAATGTCCCCTGACATAGTAAGAGGTTTTACAGGTGGGATTAAAGTTTTTAGATGGAGAAATTATCTTGAATTGTTGGCATAGCCCAGTGTAATCTCAAAGGTCATTTTTCCAAAGGAAGAAGGGGTGCCTATGTCAGGAAGGATAAATTCACAGTGGCACAGGAAGGACAGACACTAGAGATGGTATGTTGTTTTCTCGGAAGATGGCAGACTGAGGACACTAGAATGTGGAAGCAAATTCTCCAAGAGCCTCTAGAGGAAGCCTAGCCTTGTTCACACCCTGATCTCTATAACTCCTCTGGTTTTGTGTGTGTGTGTGTGTGTGTGTGTGGTGTGTGTGTGTCTATGTGTGTGTGGTATGTGGTGTGTGTATGTATGTGTGTGTGTGTATATGTGTGTGGTATGTGTGTGTATGTGTGTGTGTATGTGTGTCTTTTTGTGTGTGTGTGTGTGCTGTGTGGTGTGTGTGTGTATGTGTGTGTGTGGTGTGTGTGTGTGTGGTGTGTGTATGTGTGTGTGGTATGTGGTGTGTGTAAGTATGTGTGTGTGTATATGTGTGTGGTATGTGTGTGTATGTGTATATGTGTGTATGTGTGTCTTTGTGTGTGTGTGGTGTGTATGTGTGTATGTGTGTGTGTATGTGTAGTGTGTGTGTGTGGTGTGTGTGTGTGTGTGTGTGTGGTGTGGGGTATGTATGTGTGTGTGTGTGTATATGTGTGTGTGGTATGTGGTATGTGGTGTGTGTATGTGTGTCTTTGTGTGTGTGTGTGTGTGTATGTGTGTCCTTTTGTGTGTGTGTGTGTGTGTGTGTGTGTATACACATGTAGAAGCTACAAGTTAACATCAGCTATTTTTTTCTATTGTTCTCACCTTAAGTTTTGAGATAGGATCTCTCCCTGAACCTGCAGTTACGGATCCAAGAAGAGCTGCTGAGAAGAGAAAGCTCCATGGGTCTTCCTGCCTCCATTTCCTCAGTGCTGAGAATACAGGTGCTTGTTTTTTTATATAGGTTCTCAGGATCCGAACTCAGGTCTGCATGCTTTGGTTGTAAGTGCTTACTCAGGGAGCCATTGTGCTGGCCCCGCTGTTTCTGTTGTTCAAAGCCGCTACATTTTTTAAAGTTGCAAAAGCAGCTGTGGGAAGCTAGTAGACAGAGAGAAATGTGGGTGAAAACAAGCTGACTTCAGAAAACTGCCCCTCCTGCATTCCTGTCTGTAGATGCTGAGCCTGCCCTCGGCTTTGGCTTCTCTGCATATAGTCCAACTATTAGGGCATTGATTCAGTGAAATGTCTGAGCTCAAACTCTGGCCGTGCAAATGAGAGAAGAGATTTCGTGAGGGCCCCTGGACACGTGTCCAGGGCTGTGTCATCGACTCAGTGTATCAGGTTCCAGTGCCATCCTCTAAGCCTTGAGATTTCTGCTCATAGAACTTCCTCTGTTCGTTTTTCTCCTCCTGAGACAGGGTTCTGTGTGTAGCCTTCCCTGTCCTGGAACTTGCTCTATAGACCAGGCTGGCCCCGAACACAGCGATCTGCCTGTCTCTTCTTCCTCCATCCTCTATGATTACTGGATGTAAGCCTTCTCTTATTTGAACCAAGTTACCTAAATTGGTAGCAGTAATACATGAGTATATATGGGTACTGCTCTGCTTAGCAAGGCAGTTGCTGCCTTCTGTTACAGAGGAGAGTAATGCAGATTTTGTTGCCATTAGGAAAATATTTTCCTCTAATATGGTTGTAAGCTATTGTATATCTAAGCATGAACCTGTCTTTTGGAGGTGTGTGTGTGTGTGTGTGTGTGTGTGTGTGTGTGTGTGTATACTTATCTCTAGGAATCCTTGTCCTTGGTGGGGATAAGTTAGTGAGGTCTATATGGAGGCTGGGCTCAGAGAGTCATTACTGACCCTGCATATGGAGAGCCAAATTTCATCTCACTACATGCTGTCACAGTAACACCTTCCTGACTGTGTAACTTGGTAATCACACTGCTGAGGGATTGTTGTGTTCAGAGATAACCTATGGAAATGAGTGGAAATGCATCCTGAGCCACAGATGAATGATTAGGGTCATGTTGTTTCTGTCTGTGAGGTGTGTTATCATGGAGAGAAGCAGAGGCTTCTCCAGTGGAGTTAAAGACGTCTAGTAGAGATCCTTCTATGGAAGGTTACCTATTTTCTCACTCTGTCTTGGATCATAATGACTAAGGAGTTACACCAGTTTTCTTCAACATTTGGTGTTGGTACGGAGGGCAGTGGAGGGAAGGTACTAGCTACTTTCCCATTGCTGCCCAGAAGGGAGTCAGACACCCTCCGTGGGCAGTGTGGTCCAGGAGATCAGGCAGCCCACATCAACAGAATCAGGGCTGTGCTCCAAGAGAAGCAAGCGATACCTTGAGTAGAAACTTTAAGGGAGGGTCTGGGAGGTATCTGTCCAAAGTCATGCTGAAAAGATGGTCTGTAAACACAGAGAGGACAGAAGACTGTCACTGTTTTACAATGCAACAAAGCTGACTCTACAAACTTGCTACTCGGGTGCCCTACAGGATGTTTTCTTAAGCAGGAGACAGGGGCATCATTTTATCCATGGGTGGTGAAGCGACAGCGTGGGGGACTTGGGTATCCCACAGACTCTATTCTCTACGTACTTTCTTAGGCCAGGCCTTGAGCCTAATCTTCTCCATGTCTTAGCAGCGAGGAGCCCTGAAAATAACTGGGCTAAGAGAAGCTATGGCATCTAAGACACAAACAATGTGAGCTCCGGATGCCGAGTGACCAGGGTCCTAGGCATGGCTTTGAAAAGTAATGACCCTCATATTTGAATGAGGAACCACTGTCAGCCTCAGAATTATCTGTCAAAAGTCACATGTTGCTGTCAGAAACGGAAAATGATTACATAAGGATTGAAAGCAACCAGCCAGCCCTCAATAATTACTCTTTTTACTATCACCAAAAACTCATAACATAATTCTTAGAATAGGGTAAATTCTGCATGAAATAATATTATTTAGATCATTACTAAGTAAGTCATGTGAAATATGTCTACAAAACACAGCTGTGCTCTGGGCATGATTTTAAGTGCTTGCATTAATTAGTGTAGCCTTCAGAGTAACCTTTGCAATAGCTAACATTGTGGTTAATGACAATGAAACCAAAGAACTCAAGTAAGTTTCCCAGAATGATCTGGTGATGGCAAGGCCAGGGATAGCGCTGAATCTGATCTGTGAAGCTGCAGAGCTCGGACTGTGAGCCATGAGGTCCTGAATGCTGTGTCTCTCTGCGTCCCCGTCCCCATCTCCACGACAGATGCTGAGGAGAGACTGAAGAAGCAGTCCTTGACTTTAAAGCCCTCAGAAAAGACACAGTTCAGCTGCAGAAGACCACGGGAACAAGTGTAAAACCATATGCACCCCAGAGGTACATTTCAGCCAGAGCTAGGAACTTCAGAGGGAACAATAGGTACCTGAAAAATCTGGGGAAAGGAAACAAGCCAGGAACTGGCTATAGCAGCAAACAGGGGGAACGTCTCCCTCTCTCCCCTCTCGGGTCAGGAGCAGAAACAAAATCCTCTCGGTAACTCTAAAGGCCCCGGACTTCATCAGCACTGGACATTGGACCTCCTCATTTCACACCTGAGGATCCCTGGTGTCCGGCGGGTACAGTAATGGGGTGACGGTCATGGGTAGACCGTGTAAGGTGCTCAGAGGGAATGGAAGCAGTTCTTGGCTGCTGTGGAGGTGGGAACAGAGAGGCACGGAGAAAGAATGTGTATAATAACAGCAGATTCTCAAACTATGACAATCATTGAGTAATAATTGGGATGCAATGGAGAGAATGAGGTGGGGGGCGGTGAGGAGATCTGTTAAGAATCCAGACAGTAATGATAAAAGTTTGGATGAGGTTGGGGCCATGTTTTTTCTTTCTTTTTTTTTTTTTTTAAATCTTATCAGAGATAAAATAAATGGGTCTCGTGGGGCTCTGAGACCTGGAGATTTGATAAAATGTGACCCACCTCCTAGGTGGGACGCTGTGGTCAGGGGCAGAGTAAGGAGGTAGACGAGAACAGTCCCCGGATTGCTTATCCAGGGTTAACTTCGGCCCAGCGTTCCATCAAGTACAGAGCCTCTTTCTTTCTCCAGCTGAGCACATCTGGGATAGAGGGGAAAGGCTCCGTAGTGTCAGGTTTAAACGCCTGACTAGTCAACTAGAGAGGAGAAAGGACGGCAAGAAGCATGTCGGGTCAGCACTGTGACCTCCCCAGGGGCTGAACGTGATCTGCCCAATAATAAACATGGAGCTGAGGCCAGCAGAGGCCATGGTGGGCTTTGTTCCTCCGACTAGAATTTGTATGTACACAAGCTGGAAACGTTGGTGGGGAGTTTCAACCATGTGTTGGATAAGGTCCTGCCACTCTTTAGACTCTTTGCTGATGCTCATCTAGAAAGCTTGCCAGAGGTTGGATGAGAAGGACAACCTTTGGGAACTCTTCAAGCACTGTTGATACTTAAGTGCCTGTGTGTGTGAAAAGCCCTGCACGGAGCCACTCAGAAGGACAACACGGAGTGAGCGGGCATCATGGTTCTGCCAATCTGTCTAGTTGGTGATGCTTTCGCTGTGGTGCTGAGAGGTTCTGGAATCCTTGGATGCTCCCATCATTCCAGCTTGGTTTTAGGAAAATACGGAAAGTTGATTAGCAAAGTAGAATTTTCCAGAAGCTCCGTGTTGCTCCTCTCAGGCTTTGGGGAGAAAAGAAGAGGAAGAGAGAATGCAGAAGAGCTGTGAGCACTGGCTTTAGATACTGGCCTCAGTGGTGTGGACGTCACCTGTGTCCTTCCACCCAGGATGCACTGGAACTCCCCTCCGGGACCTAGCCCATTCTCCAAAGTCAGATGCATGAGCTGTGCAAGCTGTCACTGTCAATCCCAGCCTCAGCTGAGCACCAGACATTGAATTTCTTTTGGATTCAATGTGTGTAGCCAAACACCAGTATAGCATTGCAATATCAGACCTTGTAGACGCTATGGCCAAAAGCAGCGCCCTGGGAAACCTATGACCTCTGGTTTAAATCCCAAGTTCACTGTTTATTAGTGAGGTAGCCCTAGGCTAGGTTGTCATGATACTTCTGAGTTTGTGAGCTGAGTACATGCATTAATGCCCACAGAACAGCCATGAGAACTAAGTGGAAACCCACAGAGAAACTACCAAGACCCAACCAGGCTTCCACAAAGATTAACTGTTAAGAGAAGTTTATTTCTAGTCATGTTTATAGTGATTGTTTTGTACATTGTTAGGGGAAGGGCTGCCTAGGCCTTGGCAGTTTGTATTATCTGTAGATGTTGTCTTTATGTAAAAGATGTTTGATTGCTCATGATCTGCACCTGCTCACTGCTCTCTGGAAGAGCCATTGTGGAAGAGTGAAGCTGTTGTGAAGGAATCCTTGTAGTCTCTCCCATGGTCTCTGGCAACAGTGAGAGAACACTTCCCTTAGGCTTTGAGCTCCCCACTGTAAAGGTGGCAGCTCCTCTGCTAAAGAATTGTGGGATGAGACTAAACTACATGTTTCCTTCATTATGAAAATAGGCCTCTGGCTGAGGGGGCAGCATTTTTGTATCAACAGAACACCTGAGGAGCTTCTCTATCAATAAAAACACTCGTGATCAGGCCGTCAAGGTTCCACTGTCCAGGATGGAGCTTGCCATGACAGCTGGTTTCCTCTGCTGAGGTCTGGCAGGGTTTGCATCTATAAAAATGTCTCCTTGTCTTCTTTGTGGATGGGCACAGTAGTGCACCACTAGCGTTAACTGCATCTTTCCTGTCTGTTTTCAGACACCTAAAACAGGGGGAAGAGGTGGCATACTTTAATTCAGTTATTTCCCAAGCCCCAGACATTTGCATTAAGCTAGTATTTATTCTTTGTAATATCGATGTGCTACTTGTACTACTAGCAATTGAATATTTACTTGAACGTACTTACGAGGTATTTAAATTTATTTAAAAACAAAATTGGGGCTGGGCGGTAATCCCAGCACTGGGTAGGCAGAGGCAGGCAGATCGCTGTGAGTTCTAGTACAGCCTGGTCTACAGAGTGAGTTTCAGGACAGCCAGAGTTACAACAGAGAAACCCTGTCTCAAAAAACCAAAAAAAAAAAAACGGTATTTAACTATACACGGGAAAATTATCACTTCCTACTTAAGTGACAGGCGTAAATATAGTACGTACAAAGAGGAAGATTATTCATGAAGCAGTTGCTAATCACTGCATTTCCTGCCTCAGTGGAGAACGGGGGCAGCTGAGAAGGCTTCACAGACAGGCTGTCATCAAACCGAGAACACAAAAACACACCTTCCGAATCGGACTTTCATCATTTAATTGACATTCTCGGCCCCTGAGATCACCTTGCACCCCACTCACCCTTTAGATGAAAAACTACAGTGGGAAGAGTGCGATTTGGGAGCCAGAGAAACTATGATGCAAAATCCAGCCCCGGGTGTGACTTGCCAGTGCAAACGGGCCCGTTACTCAGAGTCTCGATGCCTCAGTTTCCTCACATGTAAAATGAGACGTTTATCAAGTCAGAGGAAATTCCCATGGACAAAATGATGTTAGAAAATGAAAACCGGAAAAAAAAAAAAAGTCCCTTGAATTCTAAACAGTAACGATGACGGGGAAATCGCCTTGTCAAAGTTCAGATAAATAGAACTCAGAGCAGGTTGTTTGTGCGCCCAGACGCCTGCTTCGCCAAGACAAAGATATCTTGTGATTCTCATCCCAAATATCTGGCCCACCTGTCAGCACATAACTGGGTGGCTTTGAAACAGCCCAGCATTATGTAAGGTTGGACGCCACCAGGGATGTTGGACATTCTTCTTTTATTCCTGAGTGTATTGATTTCACTTTTCAACTCTCAAAGTATAAAAAACTGTTGTTGTGAAAATCTGAGAAAATACAATTAAGCAAAAAGGATCAGACAAAATTTTTCCCACCTCACTACCCAGATATAGCAATTGTAGATACTGTCAACCATACTTTTAATGAAGATTATAAGTATATTACATTTTTCCCCCCAAAGGAAAGCTATTTTGGTTTTTATTCTGTTACCAAACTTGTTAATTTCACAAATAAAACATACATTTATACAATCCCTAAAAAGTTAAATTGATTGACTTTTGTCTTGGTTAAGTACAAAGATGTAACATTAATTTTTTTTTTTAATTTTTAGTTCTGCATATATCGGTACACTGTATTTGCATCACTTCCAATCCCCTCCCATCCTCCAACTTCTCCCATGTCTCCCCAGCTACCGCCTCTTGAATTCATGACCTATTTTTCTATATTTATTTTTGATGTGTATAGCATCACATGCATGTGTGTTTATGTACTCATGTACACATACCCAGTGTCCTCACTACACTGGAAAGATTTTATCTTAAATCTTCATACAAGAGCTCCATACTCATATCTCTCCATCCCTCGCTCTTTTCTATGCCCAGAACAGGATATCCTACACATATGGCACATTTTATTAAATATAGTCTTTAATATTATTTCTGTTCCTCACCTTTAATTGGCATCTGTTCTGTTAAAATGTTATATAATTGTATTTCCTTTTGAATAGATACTTACATATAAGCCAGTGTTCATTCAGATAAATGATAAAATTAAAACTGCTGGTCAAAGACCGTGGCCGTTGAAAGCTGGACAGATGGCTCGGAGCATCTGTTGCTCTGCCAGAGGACCTGGTTCAGTTCCCAGCACCCACATGGCAGTTCACAACTGTAATGCCTCTGGCACCTGGCACGCACATAGTGCATATTCATGTACACAGGCGAACATTCAAGCACATAAAATGAAATAATAAAGCTCCAACCCACTTCAGTCTTGAGAAACTCATTTTATTTCTATTTTCTATGTTTGAGGATTTTTGCTTGTTTGGTTTGTTTTGGGACAGCATCATCTTCTATAGCCCAAACTGGCCTTGAATTCACTATGTAGACCAAATTGGCCTTAAATTCCCAGTCCTTCTGCCCCAGATCCCCAAATAGTAGGATGACAAGTCTGAACTACCCCTCCTGGCCAGCTTGGGAAATTTACTATCAATATACAGTAAAAGTAAAAATAAAACACAACTTAAATACTTTTGCCCAACCGAGCACTACCATTGGTTTAGCTGGTACGTTTCTACAGATATGCTGATGGTTTCTATTTTTACTGATAGGAAATTTGTATTCAGACATGAACGTATGTTTTCTTTTGGTTACTTTTATCTTATACTAATTGATTTGCCAGAAATACTCATATAGTTAAATGGGCATTTTTATGCCATATATATATTGGCACTAATTTTTCCAATAATTTATTGACTTAATTTACATATTTTATGAATGATGAACAGAATGTTAATGTGCTGTATATTGATATCTGTTAATGATGTTTATGACAGCATTTTGGAGTGCAACATTTCACAAGTTGTGTTGGTTTAGTTTTAATTGTCAATGGGACATGATCTAGAACCACCTAGGAAGGGATTCATGTTGGGGTGACCCCATCCATAAAATTATTTTCATTGCTAATTTAAACTGTAATTTTCTACTGTTATGAGTTGTAATACAAATATCTGATATGTAGATGGTCTTAGGCAACCCCTATAAAAGAGCTGTTCGATCCCCAAAAGGGTCAGGCCCCACAGGTGTTGGGGTATATTTGAACTTATTCTCAAATATTAAGCTATTTATCTAGCAGCCTGAACCACTGACAAAGGTCACCTTCCTTAGCTATTAGAAACAGCTCCTTAGGAGTGGACTCTGGAATGCAGAAAGCATGCTAATTTGGGGCACCAACAATTGTCTACTCAATGGCCTTTGACTGGAACAACTGGCGTTCTAATGTTGTCTGCCCACTGAGATATTTGTGTAAAAAGCATCCAATTGTATTAATGCTAATGGAGGAAATTTACAGGGTCCTCCCTCAACCTAAGCACCAAGTAGGGAAGACCTTGACGGGGACTTGAATGGCCGGTAAAATGCATCGCATCAGCCATCTGAAGCTGGGAGCTGGTGCACTGTAAATGTTCTATTCATTATGCATTGAGGCGTGTGTGATGGTTGGCAGTGCTTTCTTTCAATAAAATACCTAGAGGTCATGTACTGGGGGTTGGCTCCAGAAGAAGCAAATCAAAGCGATGGGAAGCTAAGGCTTGTAAGTCAGCCATGTGAGCCGAGACCCTGTGCCTTGGCCATCCAGGTTTCCCATCTCAAAAAGTATCATGACTCTTTTTTGAAATACACTGATTATATTAATTTTAATACTTTAACACACAGGTTGAGAACTGCTGGTTAAGAATAAGTTTGCCTGTCAGCATAAGGTGCTGAGAGTATCAGTGGGAAAACCTGCCCACTGTGGGTGACACCATTCCCTTGGCAGGAACCCTGGATTGTATAGGAATAGGAAGGTGATCTGGTAATTAGTATGCCTGTATTCATTGGTCTCTTCTTCTGACCGTGGGTACAGTGTGATCAGCTGTTTCAAGCTCCTACTGCTGTGACTATCTGGCCACAATGGACTGACTTGACTGTACCTGGAGTTGTAAGCTAGACAGCTTTCTAAGTTGCTTTGTCAGGGTGTTTTATCACAGCAAGAGGGAACAAAACTAAGATACCTGTAAATATGTAAATTATAGCATTTTTTCAGTATTTTACATTTTTAAAAATACATAATAATATACAAATAAGATTTTATTTTAATTTTATATACCTATGATGACGGCTGAAATAATCTATTGTTTTCTCAATTGTTTAATTCGGTCTTGTGGCTTTAATCTATGACCTGATGATACAAAGATTATGTGTCAATTCCTACTCTAGTCTGTGAATTCTAAAACTGCATAGTTATTTGATATCAAAACTTAGATCTAAGTATTTAAAATTTTAATAGATCCAAAACTAAGAAAGAACTGATGTCTTTCAAATAGTTTTAATGTGCACCCCAAAAGTTTTTGTTATAGCAGTAAAATTTCAAATTTCATATATTATATATCTAGAGGAAGACCTTTAGAAGGCAATTAGGATTAATTGACGTCATAAGGGTGGGGGCCCCCATCATGGAGTTAGTGGCTTTGTAAACAAGTGGAGAGAAACATGAGATGGTCCAACATGCTCTGTCTCACCAAGTGACGTCGTCCAGGACACGAAGGTCCAGGAAAAGGTACTCACAAGATGCCAGCTTCATGCCCTTGGACTTCCCAGGCCATAGAATTCAAAGATAAACTTCTGTTCTACAAATTGCCTAATCTATGCTTGTCAAAGCAAACTGAGATACTTCCCCACATCCTGCCCATCTTGATTAGTGGCAGATTCACCTTTTTGATTGATCATAACAATGTTCTCAGAGCCTTTCTGACTCCCTTTCTCTTACATTCCTCATCATCTTGTCAACAAACTCTATCAGAAATGCTTTCAAAATACCCACAGAAACCAACTGCCTCGCAGTAACTGCTCTGATATCACCCCTGCCTGGTCTCAGACATGGATAGTCTTCTCTCATAGGAAAGTAGCTGCCTATCTGAATTGCCTCTGTGTAATTTTTTTTTTTAAGACAGGGTTTCTCTGTGTAACTCTGACTGTCCTGGAGCTTATTCTGTAGATCAGGCTGGCCTTGAACTCACAAAGATCCACCTGGCTCGGCCTCCTGAGTGCTGGGATTAAAGGTGTGCACCACCACTGCCCGGTTCCTTTGTGCAATTTTATATAAAGTAACCACAATGATCTATTTTTTAAGTGGTTATATTTGCATGTGCACCTCTCCCTCTCCCAATCTCTCTCATTCTCTCTCATTCCCTCTCTCTCTCTCTCTCTCTCTCTCATTCTCACTCTCTGTATGTGTGTCAGAAGACAACTTGGCAGAGTTGGTTCTCCCTTCAACCACATGGGTCATCATGCCTGGCAGCAAGCGCCTTTGTCTTTACCCACTGAGCCATGACACAAGCTCACAATGATGGTTGACACAAACTCACTCACTCAAAGGCAGCACCATAGTCCTCGAATGCCCTAACACATTCTACAAATGCACCTAATTTTAATGTTGCTCTCTCCATTCCCCTCCTCCTCCATGGGATTTTACAAAAGCTAGACTATGCAGCACTCCAGGCTCACACTCTCTCCAGACCTTTTCAAGCTGTTTCTTCTACCTAGAAATATTAGGGAAACCTGCCTACAGAACCCGACCTACCCACCCTGACAGAAACCTTGACTTTGAGATCACCTTGACCCTCCCTAGCCACCCTCCTGGACCCACCTAGTCACACATCCTGATCACATGAGCCCCATAATTGTGTTTTTTGAGATTTCTAGTCACTGTCTCTAATCATATGAGACCCATAATTGTGTTTAAGCCGGGCCTTCTCTCAGGACTCCGGAGCTGGAGCAGCCTCAGCCGGGGAACAAGTGCCTGTGCTTGCTTTCAGCATCTCGGGCAATCGGAAGTAAAGTGCTGTGCTAACATCGAAAGAGACCTTGGTAAGACATAGTCTGGTTCTGTTCTGTGGGATCCCTAGTTGGGACCAGGAGAGGGTTTGACAGAACTCCAATATTTCCCCACCCAGGGCAAAAGCGAATGTTGCACCACCCACCCGGGTTCTGGTTTTGTGTCTTATCTTTGTACGTCTGGTTTCATTTCTTGTTGTCTTCATTCCACCTCTCATACTTCTGTGTTTTGTGTTAATTAGTTTATCTTGGACTGGGGGCGACTGAATGGACGGATGGACAGTATGGGTAATAAGACTAGCAAGCCTAACAACGCTCTAACCTGTGTTCTAAAGAAATTTTCATAAAATTGATGCCCCAATAATCAAGGAGGATTATGATTATCCTGTTACCAAGAGCTGCCTCCGAACATTCTGTAAAACAAAATGGCCCACATTTGGGGTTGACTGGCCCCGCAAGGCACTTTTGATTCTCCGATAGCCTGGACTTCCTTAGTAGTAAATGTCTTCCTTAGTAAGCCTAGCCCCCTGGATCAGATTGGATACAGCTTGTCTTGGGCTGAAGAAACTTTTAACCCGCCCCCCTGGATGAAGGTCTGTATAATTCAAAATGGGCAGGTAGCTAAGCCCTTATCCTTAGCAGGAAGGCCCTTCAAAGGCCTGCAGCAGAAACCCAGGAGCTCCCCTCTTGAACCCATTCTACAATACTCACAGGAGGAAGAACCCCTCCTCCACCCACATAGCCATCTTTACCCGCCTCTCCCCTCCTCCCCTCCACCTCCACCTCCCCAGTCCCTACCACCATGCACTTACCCTGCCCCCCAGCCTACTTCAACCCCTACTCCACTGTCTAGCTCTTCCCTACCTCCCCCTGACTTTTACACCCGCCAGCCCCCCCAACCCCTCCATGGGCCTCTGGACTCCTCCTCAGGTCCAGGTTCGGGGTCAGCACCTCCCTCTGTTCTTGCTCCCCTGAGGTCACTTCCTGACACTAGGTACCTATATGTCCCCTTCTCCACTACATATCTCTACAACTGGAAAAACCAACCCCCCGCTCCCTTTCAGTGTTATCCTGATTCCTTAATTTCTCTAATTGATCTATTTCTTTTCAACCAACTCCCCATGTGTGATGGCCGTCAGCAGATTCTCCATACCGTCCTCACTCTGGAAGAAAGGGAATAGATTCTCACGAAAGCAGCCAAAGCACTCCCCAGAGTAGCGTCAGTGTCAAGTGACCAGAGGCTCGAGGCAATTGGCCATGCTCTGCCAAGACAGAGACCCCAACAGGACTACAGCACAGAGGGAAGTAGAAGGCCACTCAGTGAGAACCGCCAGCCTCTGTTAGAAGGCATGAAACAGGCAGCCTGAAATCCCACCAACTTATCTAAACTAGGAGATGTAAAGCAGGGCCCGTGTAAATCCCCTTCAGCTTTCCTGGAGCATCTCCTGGACGCTTATCTGTTATACACCCCCATAGATCCAGAGGACCAGGCAAATCTCAAGGTGATAAATCTGGCCTTTGTCACAGTTGGCCCCTGACGTATGTACGAAGATACAAAAGATGGATGGGTTTGCAGGAAAGAACAGGTCAGAACTATTGGAAATAGCTCAGAAGGAGTTTCATAACAGAGACTGCAAAGATCTCTTGGCAAAGACAATGGGGAGGACCACCGTGGCTGCACTACAAGTCCTGACCACTTTGAACTCTGCTTATATACCCCATGATAAAAGGAGGGAACCTTCATGAAAGGACCAGTGTGCCTACTGCAAAGAAATGGGTCATCGAGAGAATGAATGCCCATGATGGAAACAGGTAGGTCCCCTAAAACCCAAACCGTTCCTAGCTATGGATGGCTAGTGAGGCCGAGGCTCCCCTGAACTAGGCCCCCTGGAGCCTATGGTAACTTTCACCATCAAGAGCCAACCTGTAAATTTTCAGGTGGGTACAGGAGCTACATTCTCTGTATTAGAGGAGCCCCTAGGACCTCTTCTTACTAACCAAACAATGGAAGTAGAGGGAGCAACAGGAGATGTCAAAAGATATAAATGGGCAACTGAACAGACTGTTAACCTAGGACGAGGAACTGTGACTCATTCTTTTACTGTTATTCCTGAATGTTCCCACCTTTTACTGGGACAGGACCTCTCAACCAAGCTCCAGGCAACAATATCATCCTCAGAACATACTCCTAGGTTGCAATGGGGAGGCCCTGATAAGGTTTTAACTATAACCTCCCAAAAAGCGAGGAATATCTGCTCCTCCAAAATCCAAACCATTCCCTGGAAGAGGAATGGAAAAAGTTGCTGATCCAGGAAATTCCTGCAGTGTGGGCAGAGGACAGTCCTTCTGGCTTGGCCAAACATGTGCCACCTGTCATAGTGCAACTAACACTTGGGGCTACGCCCATTGGAGTCAAGCAATACCCCATCAGCTCGGAAGCCAGGGAAGGGATTAAGGTTCACAACAGATGCCTCCTTGAAGCAGGCATACTTATTCCCTGCCAGTAAACCTGAAATAACCCCTTGCTGCCTATCCAGAGGCTTGTAACTCAAGATTATAGACCGGGACAAGACTTGAGGGAAGTGAACAAATGGACAGGATCTGATCACCCAGCTGTTCCAAACCCACACTCCTTGGTCAGCCAGTTCATTATCACCAGAGCGCAAAGTATATATTGTATTGGACTTAAAAGATGCATTCTTCTCTATCCCCCTGTCAACATTAAGTCAACTCGTCTTTGCATTTGAATGGACTGACTTGGAATTGGGAATATCAGGACACTAACCTGGACTAGACTGCCTCAAGGGTTCAAAAACTCTCCCACCATCTTTGATGAGGCACTCAACCAGGGTTTAAGTCTCTTCCGCAGCGAGCATCCTGAGGAAACCCTGCTTCAACATGTGGATGATTTGCTATTGGCTGCGAAAGATGAGGAGGACAGTTTGAGAGCCACTCGAGGCCTTTTGGAAGCTCTGGTCCAGGTAGGCTACAGAGTTTCTAAAAAGAAAGCCCACATTTGCTTGGGATATGATCTGAGAGAAGAGCAAACACCGTTGTCTCAAGCCCACACAGCAGCCATAATGCAAATCTGAGCACCAAGCACCAAGAAACAAGGGAGGGAGTTTCTGCGAGCTGTTGGATATGGCCATCTTTAGACACCTGGGTTTGCTGAGATTGCCAAATCCTTGTGTTCTGCTACAGCCATGGGGTGGGGAATGCGACACCCCTTTGGAATGGACTGAGGGACATGGGCAGGCCTTTAAGAACTTAAAAGAGGCCCTTGTTCAGGCTCCCCGCTTTAACTCTCCCTGGTATCTCCAAGCCCTTTCATCTTAATGTTCATGAGAGAAAGGGCATTGCCAAGGGAGACCTGACTCAGACCCTGGATCCCTGGAAAAGGCCGATAGCTTACCTCTCAAAGAGACTGGATCCTGTAGCCTCTGGATGGCCCCACCTTGTTCAGGAGCCATTGCAGCTACTGTGATTCTTGTAAAAGAGGCTGATAAGTTCACATTGGGACAGACTTTAACTAAAAGGCTCCACACGCTGAGGAAACCCTGCTGAAGGGTGCCACCAACCAGCTGATGTCAAATGCCCGTCTGACTCAATATCAAGCCCTTCTCTTAGATAAGGGCAGACTGACCTTTGATAAATCCTTGGCCATCAACCCTGCCACCCTGCTGCCAGACCTTGAAGAACCTATCCATGACTGCATGGAGATGCTAGATGTCATCCAATGCACGCGGCCCGACCTGATAGATGTTCCTCTTACCACCAGAGATGTGGCTCTCTGGCAGCAGCTTTGTTCAAGACAGAACCTTCTGCATCAGAGAAGATCCCTTTATTCCTGGGCTCTTAAAAAGAAATGTGTACAGAATAGAGGTTTCATATGAAAATTATACAAGGATTAGGCGGGAATAAAATAGAGCGTGCTCCCACGAATGTTTTACAGACTGTAGCTGATATAGGGATATCAATGTGTTTTTTTCTTCACCGTTTATGTTTTGATTGCACAAATATCCCTTCTTATTGGAATTCTACTTCTTATCACGCCTTCCCCTTTGGTAAGCAATTGCCCTTGGGATGGACTTTTTTCTGTGTTTCCTGGAGGGTATAAGGGTTTATGTGGGATAGGACTTGTTACACCTGTTTTACTTAGCAAATCTTTACAATCAGTTAATAGAATTAAAAGAGCACTTTCTGAGGATTGCAATGAGTCCTTACATCTATTAGCTCCCACTGCAGTTGTCGCTCCTGTGGCCTTTCTGTTACCTATCCTGGGACTTACTGGACTACAAAGAGAGGTTTCTAAAATGGTTTGTCTAATTTAAAAATTATCCCATCGTAAAATCTACATGTGATTCACTCTGTAAAACCTGCATGTGATTTTACTCCTTAGTAAGGGCCTAATTAATGGACTCAGGGCTGTTCTCTTTAACCTGATTTTAGGAGGCAGTCTCTGGCCAGATCTCAATGCCCCTAAAAATAAAAAGCAAGCTTACTCCAGTTTAGCTCAAATTGCGCTAGTGGTCTTACTCCCGCCTGGTGGGATTAACATGTTCTCATATACCTGTGTTCTCACCACATCCCTACTCATGTATCACTTTCTGAGTTAGTCCATTTTCCATTGCTATAATAAAATCCTCGAGGCTGAGAGTATATAAAGAAGATATTTGTTCATCTCTCAGTTTGGGATGCTGAAAGTCCGAGACGAGGAAGCTCATTTATTTGTCCTCAAGTGAGGGCTTATGGCAGATGGAATGACATGATGGGAACACAGCTAACAGGATCAAATGGAAGCCAGGGAGAGTGCTTGAACAGTCAGGCTCACTGTTTTATGTAGCCATTTAATAAGTCCAGCATGAGACACATGAGACATATGTAAAGGTACAAGCCAGACAGACCTGAGCAGAGAGCATAGCACATCATCTTCCAGCTCTAACTCCTCTCTCATCCCAGCCGTTTATTATCTTAAAAGCCCCTCCTTGCTCTCTCAGAGAAGCCTATTTACATGATCAAAGAGATACAATGGTTTACGCCTCCCAGACCTTTGGTTGGTGTGTGTCCATGTTTATAGTGGGGTGCCATCAATAGAAAAGGCGCCAGGCACACCCTGACTGAGCCATGGCCATGTTTGTAGTGGGGTAACTACAGGACATTGGGAGACCCCAGGCCACAACCTTTGCTGCCTCTACCCTGGTGGAGCATCCAAATGACCTCTTTACCAGCAACTCTTTTTTTCATTCAGCTAATAGAGAACAGCTCTTATTTACATTAGAAAGCAGGCTATTTCAGCTATAGAAATCGTGTCCTGCCAGGCTCCAGGTACCCAGTGCAATGATTATCTTCAGTGAATATAACACCTGGAGATATGTTCAAATATACCTCACAGCTTTATCACTTTCACAGGGACTAATGGGGTTCTCAAAAGAATCACATTCTCTTAGGAAGACTCTAACACAAGAGACATTTGCCCCTGGGGGACAGGCCACCTGCCGGCTGTGTTGTCTTCTTTGTGAAGCCTGTGCTTATCTTTCTGCTTTCTGCTTTAGGTCCCTCTGGAATATACCACCATTGAACATGTAGCATCTTTTACTGTCTGATGTTGCTTACGGTCTCTCTCCTACCCCACTGTTATATTTGCTCCAAGAAGACAGCATTGTGGTTATTGTTGTTTACATCCTAAACACTAGAAACAGTGTGCGGCACTGGGCAGAAACAATATTAGCAAGAATAGTATTGTTTACTAAATATGCTAATTAGTTTATGGCAAGCCCTGCCTCCCTTCGGCAGTGCTTGGGACGGAATCCCTTCCGCCGCGGAGCTCCTGCTCCAGCCCGTTACACCTCTTTTCATCATCACTCTCAAATGGGATCTACTACTCCTCAATCTCCTGGAAAACCCAACGGTAAATAAAGTACGATGAAGAACGTTATATACAAGAAACCTTGTGGAAGAAAACACCCCAAACCCAGACACTCTCGGGTCATCTGGAACTTATTATCCTGTGGAGTGCGAAGAAAGAATCTGTTTGTTCCCGAGTGACCAGGCAGTTCCGCAGCTATTGTGAAATCTATCTACTAATTCCCCGCTGATCAGTTCTGCCACTCAGCATACACTACATCTGTCTTTACTCAGGCCGGATTCCTCCTGCTCTGTCCTCTGCAACTGGCAATTCTAATGCGATAACTTTGTAACAAACTCGCCTGTCTCTTATGGTTACGTAGGGTTTATTACACTCTCCCAAAGCAGCTCTGGCTATTTTCATGAGTTCACTCACTCAGATTTTAGAATTAAGCTGTTTGGTTTAAAAGTTAGACTGGGGGTCGGAGAGATGGCTCAGTGGTTATGGTTAAGAGCACATGCTGCTCTTACAGAGGACCCTGGTTTGCTTCTGGTGATCTGACGCCCCCTTCTGGCCTCCATAGGGGCCAGACAAGCACACAGTACACATACATATACGAAGGCAAAACACTCATACACAAAAATAAGAAATAAACTGAATCTTTAAAGTTAGACTTTATTTATAATGAAACCACTTAATCAAGATTTCATGAAATTTACAAAAATCTGTAGAATTGACATGTATAAATAGTACTCAGCTTTTCCGCATGTCTTCCCACTAATTCGTGTGTCCTATGGTCTAATGTCCTTCTCAGATTGAGCACTTCTCCTATTAACATAATTTGAATGGAATTTTTGCTGGCACACAAAGCAATTATCCCTTTTCGTGTATTTTCCAAGTCCTTAGTCCTATCAGGAGTGAATTGTTCCTGTTACTATCATTGATGACATTCCTGTCATTACAGAGCCCTCTAACTTTCCAGAAAGATTGTCATCATCTCAAAAAAACAATTTTTATCACCCCTTTGAGAAGCCTGAATTCCACAGAACTCAGAAATTGAGACTGATGTTTCTATATGAGTAATTTGGCAGGGAGTGGGTGCAACATCCTTTATTTGCTCTCGGACACACTGGAGAGAAAGACAATTAGATGGTATCTTATTGAATGGATCATAACTAGAAGTGACAGGATGCCTGATCCCACAGAGCTGGCCGAGAATCGTTTCCATTATGGATTACCCACGATAAAGAGAAAGGAGGAGAAGAATGAGCCCACTTCCTTCCACCTGCTGGTTTTGTAAGCCTCGGCACAGGATGGGTTAATCTTGCCTCACTTCTGAGTTTTGCCTGGGTGGGTGCTAAGCGTTGTCCTGGCCCTTTCTGTGCCTCAGAGTGTTCGGGAGGAGTTCTAAGGAAGGCAAAACACATAGTGTGGCCTCAGTCTGGAGTGAGACTGTCAATACAAAATGGTGTTTGCTGGGCTCAGAGGTCGATGAAAGGTCTGATGATCCAAAGCTGATACTGTCCACGTCTTGTAGCAAAGGATTCCCTGGGGTTCTGCTTCACCACAGGAAACACCAGTGCATTCTTCCAGAGCACATTTAGAGGTTTATAAGCTGGTAACTGTGACATCCGTGTTTCTGGATGAGGACTGATGAAACATGCTACAGTTTCACTGAGTACCTTTGTGCCGAGTAGTTTCTCTGACATCTCTTTTGAAATGTCTGTAATTTTATCTGTGTCATGGTCTATGTGCACCAGCTTCAGATTTATATGAAAAGAAGATTTATTACCTAAGGTAAGATTTGATATTAAAATGCATTTTAAAAATTAGATCCTTTCCGTTAGAATTGACCCTTTAGATCCAATATAATTGTCAATAACGTTGTTATGTTTCACTATCGTTCTTTCTATGGTTTTTTATTTCCCATTCACTTTTCTGTCCACTTTTTGACATTTTATATTATTGTTGTATATTAGTGCATACAGTGACGGGATTTGTTATGACTTTTCGTACCCGCGTATCAGGTGCTCATATGCACTTCTTTGGTCTTTCCCCTCCTCTCATTGTTCCCTTCTTCTTCTTCTCAAGTATGCCCATTCTACTTTTAAGCTAAGTATACAGAAATACATATTTATATACATAACTTCTATATAATTATATTATATACACAATTTATATTTATGTATAATTATATATAATTTCATTATAGCTTTGATTTGTTCATATGACTAGATTCCCCATATAAGAGAAAACACGGCATTTGTCTTTCTGAATCTGCCTCATTTCGCTTAACATGATGGTCTGGCTAAAATTTTACGTATACCACACTTTATCTATTTAAGTGATGATGGGTATCTAGGATTCTTAAAAAAAAACTTGGCTTTGAACATCACTGTAGGCACGTGGGTGTGCAGGTACCGCTGTGGTGTGCTGGCCGTCTATGGACATGAACTTAGGAGTGGTATAGCTGGATCACATGATAGTCCTAGACTTAGCCTTTTCAAGGGCATGCATACTCCTTCATAGTGGCCACACTAATTTACAACCCTACCATGGTGCCCAAGCCTCCCCCGTCACCACCAATGTTTGTTGTTTGCTTTCTTAGCCATTCTGACAGGGGTGAGATAGACTCGTCATAAAGTGTAGATTTGCACGTCTCTCGTGACTAAGGATGAACAGCCCCGACCGCCACAGACAGAACTCACCTCCTTTGGGTATGCCACCACCACACACACATTGTCCTAAGATGCCTGTTGGCCCGATGTCTCAACACCATTTTTCCACATTTTTCTGGATTTTCACACTATTTAAGAAAGGAAATCAAATACATTCCCTATCATTCTCTTACATCCTGAGAAGTAAATTATACTACAGAAAAAAGCATATTCTCAAATAAAAGGAAAATGACGTTGCTAAATACGTTCTAGATGTCTGGGTAAGGCAAAAAAATCTTCAGGAATTCTTGTTTTCCTTAACCATAGGTTGGGGCTACAGTTGGACCGCAAACTTACGCGTTTTGAAAAAGCCTAAAATAAACATCTGTGGCTCGCATTTGTATTCCTGTGTGTCACAGGAGAAAGAAGATTGGTCAAACCTGATCAACGCAGTTTGAGATCTGTGCCCGCTGTCACGTTTAATGCCAGTGGAGACGTGCGGAGACAGTTGGGTCCGTGGTTCTAGCACTGAGTTCTCAACTGGGCAGAGGGTTAAAGGCCACCAACAGAGTGCAGTAGGCGGAATTGCATCAGGACGGAGACTGGATGGAGAGCATGTAAGGAGGAATCAGAGAAGATGCTGCTGGAAGGGATCCTTGAAGACAAGCAGAGGAAAAGGAACTGCAACCTGACGAGAAGCGGCTGGAACTGAACCCCATGCCAGGTTTATAACATAAACTAACATTCAGATGAGGGCAGCACTGCAACATTGAGCACGGACAGCCGCATTGTGTGGTCAACTGTTTCCTAGGCACTTGCTTGTCTTTGAACTCTCTCTTCCCTGAAGCAGAGAGAGGATGCTCAGGCCTTGGAGACTGAGGGCCAGATGCTTAGTCCTGAGAGCACGGCCAACAGTCTTCTCAGTCTAATTGATGATGAAAAACTGATAAAGCACAGACTGCATAACAAACTAACAGTAAAAATCAATCAAAAAGCTCCGTGAGGTATTCTGCCACACACACAGTTAGGGGCAAAATAACAGCTTCATGGGTTTTTTTTTTTTTTTTTCCATGACTGTTATGAAAAAAAATTCCTGGAAGATATTGTAAACTGGCTGGAGATCCTCATTTATGTAACCCGTTTTTCTGTTTTATTTTTCTCCATCTAAGACTCAATAACTCTGAGGTTAGAATTGTATTGCTCTTTATGTGGGAATAGCAGCTTAACTGTTGAAACTGCTTCTTCTCGGGGTTTTGGCAGCTGTGGGTACTTGCCTTCCTTCAATAATGAATTTGTAAAAGAGAAACTATGGGACTTTGATACAATGACAACACTTCTCAGTAGATGTCATTTTACATGTAGACTGAAGTCACCCTCCTTTTAAGAGAATAAATGATTTGGAATTATAGCAACAGAACAAGCTATTTATTTCAAGCTTTTTCTTACTGGCTGCACAGAGAGCTAGGAATCTGGAGGTTGGGAGAGAAGGAAAGTCCAATTTTATTGATTTGCCTAGGTGTTTGAATGTGTTTTCTATTCCTTGCTACCCAGTGAAGTAAGACGTGTTATCCTCATTTTACAGGTGAGAAAATGCCCTCGGGGAGTTAATAACTTACCCGAAGCCATTAGCTAGAACATCGATTTGTCTGGTCTGGCTCATAAACCTTTTTCTTTCTGGATGTCTGCTGTCATCACAGGGAAGACAGACTATTTCTGCTATGGTCTGGGAAGCCAGGAAACTCACAGCATGCTGGAAGATTTAGAAACAGGGAGAATGGTAAGGAGAATAATTTTCACTATTACATCTAATAAGATATTATTTATAGTTGTGACTTACAGAGTAAATAGAACAGGGCAATCTAGTTCACTACGCGCGGTGGTTAGTCTCCACTGTCAGTCTGATGAGATCTAAAGCATCTGGACACATCTGGGAGGGATTATTTTGATTGCATAATAGAGGTGGGAAGGCCCACCCACTATGGGTGGCACCATTCCCTGGCTGGGATCCTGGGCAGCATAAGAGGAGAAAGGGAGCTGAGCTGCAGCCTGTGATCTGCCTTCCCCTGTCCCTGAAGGCAGATACATTGTAACCAGGTGCTTCTGCTTGCCCTTCTGCCTTGACCTCCTCACCATGATGGACTGTACCTGGACTGTAGGCTAAAATAAAGTCCTTTCCTTCAAGATGTTCCTGTTAGAGAATTTTATCACAGCAACAGGAAAAGGTAGTCAGTACACTACGTAAATAAGAGACAGGTACTTGGAAGAAAAGACGGGATTACATAGAAAAGCTCACTACCTTTCTGTGCAGCCAATAAGGAATAGTTTTAAATAAATAACCCAGGATCTGTGTATCTTTCATCAGGTATTTAACTGTCCCAAGCCTCGGTTTCCTCAGTGGAGCCACAGTACCCTTACTGTATGAATCTGGCATGTCCTCCATAGGGTCACATTCTTAAACTTGTGCTGTAGTTGATGACACTCTTTGGGGAGTTTGTGAAATCATTTGGAAGCGAGCCTTAGGTAGAGGAAGTGGGTTACTAGGATTGGCCTCTGAAGCTTATACCCGACCCTTCCTTCCCTCGTTGCCCTCTGTATCCTGATCACAGTGTGAAAAGACTGGACTCCATGAACTCGGTCCACCACAAACTGAACTGTTTGCGATGCCTCCGGTGCTATGATGGACTACAGCCGTGTTCCAGAGCTAGTTATTAATTTAAACCCTTGAGTTGGTTCTGTTGTCTGAGCAGCAGAAAAGCAATGAATGCAAATGCCCACCTTATGGCACCTGGGTAGACATCTGAACTGACCTCTGGCTTTAGGAATTCCTCATTTCCAGTCCAGAAGGGGTGCCTTATAGGGACACCCGAAGGGATGTGAGATTCAGCTTCTTCCTGAAGCAGGAAACCAGGAAGAATATGGAGGCAGAGTCTGGAGGCAGATGTGACAGGGAAAAAATGGCGACCGGTGAAACCGGAGAACCACAAACAGCGACAGCAGAGGAAGTGTGTTTCATTTCTGTGCTGGGGGAACGTGGCTGGTAGCAGTTTTCACATTTACAGGCAGCACTATGCTGGGCAAACACATGGGGATCTGGAGGATGTAAAAAGGACCAAGTGACATTTTAAATGCCAGAGTGTGCAGCGCCTCCTCTACCTTTAAAGCGTCTGAAGTATGTATGGTACCAAACTGGTCCGTCTCGTACTGTGAATCCAGACCTTCGCCAATAAAAAAGGTACAGATGGGCATTGCAGCAAGCTGGAGTCCCTGGAACGGAGTTGAGGGCAAACTTCTTTGCGAGCAGTGCTGTGGGAAGACTGGTCTGTCTCTGCTGTGGAGGATGAACTAAAGGATGGATTGCAAAGCGGACTGCCAGTTAGAAAGCCGATGCAAAAGTCCAAGAAAGCACGAGGGAGATCTGAACTGGAGCCCCAAATTCAGGGACAGAGCAGAAGGCTCAATATTGGAAAGCACTGTGGAGAAAGAGTGAGCTCCTGGGTAAAAAATGGGTTAGGACAAAAGGGAAAGGAAAAGAGAAGGGGAAGGGTGTTCAGACTGTTTAGCTGGTGAGTGAAAAGACAGAAGATACCGTAACCAAGAGAAACCTCACCACAAAGGCTTAGGTTTTAGGTCTTGCTCCTAGTTTGAATCTGGAATATTCACCAAAGGCTCATATATCCTGGTCACTAACCAGGGGCTTTTGGGACGTGGCAAAAGCTATAAGACATGGAGCCTAGCAGGGTGGTGGCGCACGCCTTTAATCCCAGCACTCGGGAGGCAGAGGCAGGTGGATCTCTGTGAGTTCGAGGCCAGCCTGGTTTACAGAGTGAGTTCCAGGACAGCCAGAGTTACAACAGAGAAACCCTGTCTCAAAAACCCAGAAAAAAAGAGACACGGGGCTTAATATAAGGTCTCACATTATTAGGGCTGAGCCCCTTGAAGGGGATGAGTGGTCAAGTTCCTCTCTCTTCACTCTCCTTTGGCTTCTTGGCATGGAGCGAGTGGTTTTGTTTTGCTCCATGACAGGCTCCTGCTAGAATTCGCACCACATAATCAAAGCAATAGGACCAACTGATCTCGGATTGAAATGTGTGTAACCAGCAGCCAATAGTCAGAACAAACTCACTTTGTCTCTCAGATGATCATCTCAAATGTTTCTCACAGCCATGGACAGGGCTGTCTCCAAAACTGAGAATTTTTGAAAAGTGCTAAGGTATTAGAGGAATTGAAAACTTAGCTATAGAATTAACCAATTTAATAGAGAGGATGGGATTGGGCAATACTGTATAAATAAGAAGATTCATCTGGACCGGAACCAAAGATTTCAGGTCTGAGCTACTAAATCTTGGGCCATATATTGCATGAAAGCACACTTGTGTAAGACCGGGAGAAGCAGAGCAGCAGAAAAGGCAATGCCCACAGTTTGCACATACTAAGTATCAGACACTGGTCTATGAGCTCATGAAACACGTAGGTTGACCCACCACCATACCTGGAGTACTGACCATGAGCACCTCCAGGCACACATGCATTGGACTATTTCCTCGGCTTGCATTTCTGTACATTTGAATTCTAGTTCAAATGTACATTTGAATTCAAGTGAACATGAACATGTTGAGGCTCACAGGCCTCTTTGGTCATGTGACTAGTAAATGGTTGACTTGGGACTCGAGGCAGGTTCCTGCCATTCCAGAAGTCATTGCTACTGCTCTCACTAACTGGTGATGTTTTGGATGAACCTGTCTGAGTGCAGGGGTGTGACCACAGTTAGGCCAGCACTCCTGCAGTGTACACTACATGAGTGTCCACCAGGTACTCAACAGCAGTCAGGGTAATTTACATGATAATCGCACCCCCACCAAGGAGGACTGAATAGTTGATATTTTATTCAATACACTACTAATTTCACGATACACAATGAAATCCACACCTCACTATGCAATTCACTTATTAATCCTATTACGTTTCGAGCGTTCCACCAAAGAGTTAAAGAAACAGGTAGAACAGAAGCCCAAGCTAAGAGTCCCTCGGACACGTGGCTGCATCTCAGAGCTCTGTTTGCTTAGATTTAACTAAATATTTAGTCATCCCATATGGCTGTATCTAAATCCGATCTCTCTGCCAGGTTATTTTACTACAGAAACTGAGAAAGCCAACCTCCTCTTTTCTTGTGGATATTACACTATGCCCTCTTTCCTGCTACAAGTACCTAGAGATTCAGGCATCAGGTAAAGTCTTTTCATTTAAATAGGTACTGATGGGTAAAAGGCGACATGCTGGAGAAATAGCTAAAGTCAGCGTGGATGAGAAAATGATACTTCAAAGGTGGTTTCATCTAATATGAGACTTGAGCCCTGGCCAGCTTTCACACCTCACCACCTTGACTGTATTGTATTTCTAGAAGGTAGGGAATATTAAACACTGCTAATGATTGATTGCGTCTCAACTTCTGGTGTTACATGGAACAGACCTTTTAAAAGGGGGAAATTTTATTCCTTTCAAGCACATTAACAGAACTTTCTTATTATTTAAAAAAAAAAAATCAATGCTCTGGATTTACTACATTTAATCCAAATTTGATCCAAGAGTGAAATTCCTTTTTGGCAGAATCATCAATAATTTACTGCATCTCAGACTCTGCTTCCAAAGGCAAAAAATATTGGCTACAAGACTTCTGGCTGACACATTATAAAATAAAGCTGGCGATGGATCGTAGGAGATTTTGCCAATTCTATACCCATCTGAAGATTCCCGTGTGAGTCGGCACAGCTTCCTTTCATGGTCTCCCGCCGCGGACTAGTGTGTACCACCGAGCGTCCAGAAAGATAAGAGCCCTGGAAACGCTTACCTGGCGCAGCTAACAATGGTCATCTAGCTCCCCACTTCCCTTAATCTGGAATTATTTTATTTGACAGCACCCCCAAAGAGAGGTTCACCCAACTTCCCCTGAACTTAGTCCTTTGGAACATCACACTTTCATTATTGATTAGCTCTGAATTCTGAGCCCTGACAAATCCTCTGAGGGGTTCCTGCTCTCTGGTTGAGGCTGTCTTCTCCAAGGCCTCAATGACCTTCCCTGCCCCCTCTTTAGTGCACAGACTTGCCACTGGGGCTTACTCTGACCCCCCACCCCATTCTCACGGAAATGTACTCTAGTCCTTCAACTGCTTTCTTTGGGATTTTCTCTAATTTGTTGTAATGCTTTTACAAATGCAAGTCCCAAATACCAGGTGTTTGATCAGTTTTAATATACTGCTCATCACTTGTTCAAATAATTCTCATTTAATAGCTGTCTCTGTAGATGAATATGATCATGATGTAATCATGAAAGTAATGTTAAAAAAAATGGCATTTTATTGTTTTATATTTTTCGAATTACAATTAGAAATGTCTCTTTTGCTATCTGTGCCATCCTTGGCATTTTTGTCCCTATTTTAAAGCTGAGAAGATAATTTCAGAAAGTTTCAGTAACACACCCCCAAACTGCCTTCCTGAATCCAGGATGTTGACTGCTAAGTCCTAATGTGTTCCTGTGCAGGGCGAGTTTGGAGTCCTTCACTCTTGGTCAGCTGGGCTGTCCGGTCACCATCTGTGTGTCTGTGTGTCTGTGTGTCTGTGTGTCTGTGTGTCTGTGTCTACTACCCTAGCTCCTGCCAGACTTACCTCTTTCATGGCTGCTACTCTCAGCCTCTTCAGTTACGGGTCTCTCTCCCTGTGCATTCAGAGTCAGTGACGGCTTCTCCACTCCTAGCTTCCAAGTCTTTCTCCACATCACAGTGATCCCCTTAGCAGTGATCTTAGTTGTCAATAACCTGGTGTTTAAACACTCGTCAATTATCCCATTGAGCATGGCTTCATTTTCCTGCAAGTGACTTCAGAGCAACAGAACCTCTGCTTCCTCGCTCTGGCACTCAATTTAGAAATTGAGTCTAAATGCCACTCAGACTACACACTAGACAGGCTGACCATGCTTTGAAGGGAGGAGTAACAGAGGCACCTTTGCTCGGACTAGGAAAGACAACTTTCCCTAATGCAGAACCATTCAGAAGCTTGGGGCATTCCCCTTGGTTTAAAATTATACAAAACAGTCTTCTCTTCTGATATGCCGACAAATTGGATTATTTATCTATTTATGTTACATCAAATAGAGCTTCTTTCTTTCCTTGTGCTTAGTAAGAAATGTTCTATTTATGCAAACCACCATCCAGGTGGGTGCATAGTAAGTGTGTACCATTCAGTTGGGTGCATAGTAGGTGTATACTATCCAGGTGGGTGCATAGTAGGTATGTTTCCCAAGAAGTGTGGAAATGTAAATGTGTGTCAAGAAATAAATGTAGAGAAGAGAATGGGAAAACTTGTTGTAAAATCATCCACCTAAACTTTTAAATAAATGGAACAGAGTCTTTGCATTTCTAAGCTTTCTATCCAAGTCATTGTGGATGCAATGTCCTGTCATGCTTTCTGTTTCCCCAGTACAAAGATGGTTGTTTTCTCCAGAGTTATTAACATATATGGAATATAATGACACCAGTCAGATGCCAGCAATATGGAGAGGAAATACATGCTATTTTTGGTATTTCAAGAATATTTTAGCAGAGAATCCAGGTTTTTCTAAGTGTTAAAAAATGTCTAATGATATGGAAAGAGTCTCCAATGGTGTCCAGTTGTCATAAGAATAACCGCCCCCCCACACACACCAGACACACCAGACACACCAGACACACACACACACACACACCAGACACACCAGACACACACACACACACACACACCACACACAGAGCCATAATCAAAAATGTCTTGAATGGCCTGGAGAGATAGGTCAGTCAGTAAAGTGCAAGCACAAGCACTGTTTGGAGGCCTTTCACCCACATAAAATCCAGGTGTAGCATCACACATCTGCAACCCCAGCCCTGGGGAGGTGGAGATGGGTGGACCCCTAGAACTCAATGACCAGCTGACCAAGTTACCCAGTAAGCTCCAGGTCCAGGGAGAGACCTTGTCTCAAAAGATAAATGGAACGGTCAAGGAAGATACCCAGTGTGGACCCCTGCCCCACTACGGGTACATACACCACACATATGCATACACCACAGGCACACATGCACATGCACATCCACACTGCAGAAGCTGAGGACCACTGAATGGATGCCATGATGCTCAAGAATGTCCCGCAGTGCCAGGAACACAACCAGATGAACACCTTATACTACTGTCAGCACCACCGCTCCTGACCCCGGAAACTAGCTGACCGTGGAATGAGCACCAAGTCTCCTCAGGGCTGTAACTATATTGACACTCGGTATAACTTGCTAAAATAGTACTGCAGACAAACAAATACCCTATGTAAGTGTCATTCCTGGTCATGTCTTTTGCAGTTTCCTATCTTAAAATCTCATGTGAGCACATCTAATTTGCAATTCCTAATTGGTCTCCTGAATCCTGGCCTCAGAGGGCTCTGTGAAAAGTGGTTCAAATCTTCTTGTCTTTTAAAAGCACAAGGAAGTATAGAACACAGAATGGAAAGTGGGACTGGATAGGTAACACTGATCTACACACACCAGGAGAGTGGGAAAACTGATCGTTAGAGGCAGGTCATCTAATTAAGTTTATTTACTGTGCTCTTTGGTGAAATTATATATACGGCCTTAATCTCAGCTTTCTATTTTTATAAATTGTACAATGGACGTCACTCGACTATGAGAATACTGGAACACTGGAACATAAAGTATAACCATGTAAGTCACCTGTTACTCTGTGCAAGCTATGTGGTACGGCACCCTGGGGCTCCACAGCAAACTCACAGAGCAGATTACTCTGTCCCTTTTGATGTCTTATCCTTTTGAAAATGTGTCTTTAGCAGTGACTGGGATGTGAGATCTGCATTTTACAAACCTCAGTGTGAGATGACAGTGTTGAATACAATTCCGAGGCTTAGGAAAATATCCAGCAGGCCCATGACTCGTTAGCAAGCGTTCTACCTAACGCTAATCAGCACACTCGTATTCAACGTCAAATTCACATGCTGACATCCTAACAGGAAGATGTTACCACACAGATAAGTTCTCTAAAGGTAGAGTAAGCTAAAAATGCATTCATCGCGTTGATCCCTTTCTCGGTGTGACTAGTACCCTTCTAAGAACAGAGACCTGAAGACCCAAAGAAGCCCTGGGGATGTGCACACACAGAGACCATGAGAGGACAGAGTGGGGAGACAGCTGTCTGCAAGCTAAAGGAAAATGCCTGGGGAAGGGACCACAGTGGTAGGGAGATGATGTTCGTGGGCAGACAGCCTGCAGAACTATGGGAAATCAGTTTGGTTACCTAAGCTATGTGTAGCATTTTCTTAGAGCAATCTGAGGTGATTAATTTATGTATCAACTTGATTAGACCCTGAGGTGCCCAGCTATGTATTAAGCATTATTCTGGCTGGGACTGGAGGATCTATCTTGCTGAGACTGGCATTTGAAATGTTAGAGATGATTAAAGAAGAGCTTATCACCCACAAATGTTGGGGACCCATCCACCCACACTGATAATGCAATAGAGCGAGAGTCACGGTAAAGAGAATTTGCTGTGTCCCCTGCCTTTGGGACGTCACATGAACGAAAAGACAGTCATAGCTCCTGGGCCTCTAGCTTGCCAACTGCAGACTGTAGGTCTTACCAGCCTCTGTAGTCACATAAACCACTTCCTTCTAATAAATCCATATACAGCACATGTACACGAAAACTTACTGGCTCAGTTTCTCTGGAGGGCCTTGAATAACATAGACCCATGGCAAACAAAACCCTGCAGAAAACTCAACTCCAAATGGATCAAAGGCCTCAACATAAAACCCGATACATTTTCATCTTAAATAGGAGAAAGGAGGGAATATTTATAAGCACAGGAAAAGACTTTCTGAACAGGGTCCGGGTAGAACAGGCGTTAAGAACACTTGACAAATGGGAACTTGTGAAATTAAAAAGCATCTGTACGGTAAAAGACACCATGGTTCAAGTGAAGGAGCAGCTTACAAAATGGGAAAAATCTTTACCAGCTATATATCTGACAGAATATTTTTGCCCAGAATATACAAAGAACTCAGAAACCTAAACAGCAAGAAAACAACTAATGTAATTTAAAATTTGGACATGGAACAAAGCAAAGTTCTTAGAAAAAGAAATACAAATTTTTGAGAAAAAAATGTATTTTTACTGTTCAACATTCTTAGACAGAAGGATCCAAACTACCTTGAGTCTTCATTTTACCCCAGTTTAAATGGCTAAGATTTTTAAAAATAAAATAAATGATAGCAGGGCTGGAGATATGGCTCAGCACTTAATAACACTTACTGCTCTTGCAGAGGACCAAGGTTCAGTTCCCAGCACCCACATGACTGTTCTAAACCATTCATAACTCCAGTTCCAGGGGATCTGATACTCTCTTGTGACCTCCATGGCACCAGGCATATACAGGGTACACGTACATACAGGCAGGCAAAACACTCACACACAAAATAAATCAGCCTGGTGATCATGTTTCTAGAGCCTCAAATTGATGATTCGCCATACTGTGATCTGAGGGTTTAGCTTTCCCAGAATCCACATGCTGAAACCCAATCCCCAAAGAGACAGTATTCAGAGGCTGGAAGCTTGAAAGTAATAATCTCATAGATGCAGAGCCCTCAAGAGTGGGATTAGAGTCCTTACAAAATAAGCCACAGAGAGTTGCCTTTGCTCTTCTACCGTGAGATGACACTGTGAAGAGATACCATCTACGCACAGGCGGGGGAAGTCCCCCAGTGCATCGGTCTCAGACTTCCGAGTGTCCGGAACCAAGAGCCATTAGTTTATAAGCTATCTAGCCTCTGATATCATGCTACAACAATCTGAACAAACTAAGACATCCGCCTCCATCCTAGGCTGTTCCTTCTTCAGCCCCGCCTCCAGCTGTTCCGGTCCCTTCTTCCACAACTGTCTGACTTCACCACTCCTCATGTTTTCAGTTTATCCCCTGCCCCCTTGAATCTTCCATACAGTCAGACCTCGGTTTTAACCTTTGCTCCTTCCGCAGCGGTTCTTTCTCGGTTACACTGTTTGGGACATCAGGGCAATGCGCAGCCAAGCCCCTGCTGGACTCTAGCCTAGCTCTGCATCCTCTTCTTTCCTCTTCATTGATTCATCTGATGAGCACTAGTTGGTGTGGTACGTTGTACCTCACATCAGGGCCAAGACACAGTTCCAACTCTCAAGAGTTTACATCCCAATGAGAAAGGCAGGTGAGTCACGTACATAAACCCTGTCTAAACAGGGGTCAAGACAGGGCATTTAACATTGCCTTAGAGATAAGGGAAGATCTTTCACAGGAGGCTGTGTCTAAGGTAAGATGAAGAGGATGGATGAGAGTTATCCAAGATAAGAGGAGTACACTTGTGATAATTAGGGATCAGGGGAAGTGTGCTCACGTCTGTACGTGGGCAGGCTGTGTGTGCTGGAAGAGGGGAGGGGAAGATAAAAGGAGCCTGCTGTATTAAAGACTTTGGGTTTTATCCTGTGAATGATGAGGAACATCAGGAAGCCAAAGCAGGGGAAGGACCCAGGCCTTTGGTCCGTCATTAGCCTGTGGTGCACAGAGGCACAACAGAGGCTGTTCCAAAGGCGAGGAGACAAACAGTCTAAGCAAGAGACAAGCTTGGGGACATGGTGCGCCTGGTGTTCCCAGATAATTTAAGGCCTCCAAGATAACAAAGCAGTCTTCCTTGGAATCTTCTCTTAATCTTAATAATCCTTCGAGAGCCACTAAAAATTCCATGGGCTTTTGGGAAGCGCCTGGAGAGGCTCTGCTGGACCCCTCTCCCCTGCTCAGCATTCCTGGGTCACTCCTTGTTTCTCACTAGGGTTTCATTTTCTGCTTCCAAGTCCCCTTCCTCTCACCAGTCAGTACTGGATCTTCGTCTTCTAAAGCCTGCCTGGCCTGCTGGCAGCTTTCTTGGATGTTTTTTGCTGACAGATGTGCTCTGAAGTTCCCTGCCACTGCCTTGCAGTAAAGGGATCAGAACACCAAATCTCTCCACCCCTTTAAGAGCGGGAATGATAAAATAAATATTGGGGGAGGGGTAACGAGAAGACCGTGCCTACTCCTGCTTTCCATCTGTTCACATCCAAGTGTCTCTCGAGAAATCTTAGAGGCCTTAGAATTTTGTTCCTAAGAATACTTTTTTTTAACTTGAGATTACATGAGGTCCAAGCTGCACATGACCAGAATTTCTGGGAAAAAAAAAATGAGAATTTTGAATTTTCATTGCTAGATTCTTTAAAGGCAGGACAGTGATCATTTTATAAAAGTCTGAGACAATTGAAAGGGAGCCAAACTTGTTTAACTGAGCTTAAATTTTTTCCACTACTCGAGTATAGCATTTGATTGGACTTGCCCTCGTCAGTGTCACCACCAATGGGCATGGTGTGAATCCAACAGGTTCTGCTTCTTCCCCCACAGTCTTCCAGCAGCGTCCCATAAGCTGGCCGCCCTCTCCTTCCAGGGCACTGTGCCCTCTCAGCTTCTGTTGGCATTCCTTCTTTGACTTTTTCTCAGGCCCCTTTGCCAGCTTCTCCTTCTTACAGAGAAAACGCTGGTGATCTGCACTGTTGGTCTTTATTGTCCAGCTCTTCCTCCCCAGCCCCTTCAAAGGGACCTCACTTGACATTTCTGTGAGTGTGTCTCACGGCTATGTCAAACTCAACATGCATACAGCAGACATACGGGTGGGGTTTCCAGTGCTGCACCAGCTCTGCTGTGTTCTCCCAGACAAGATGGGGGATGCAGTTCCATATGCCCACACCCGCAGTCTCCCTGTGCATCGAGAAATGGATGGAGACGAAAGAGAGCAAGACACAAAATCCCCTTCAGCTGCCACGAACACTTCTGATGATTTCTGATTGATAACAGTTGTCCCACTTCCAGAAATTTCTGTGACGGCACATTAGGCAGAGTCAGTTACAGGGCCCGTCCGCATCAGCGGCAGAGCTAGCAATGACAGCCGAGCAGCAGGAATGGGCGGTTCTAGCCTACGAGTGGGTGAGGCTGGCTCCTGAACCCCAACCCAGGAGTGGCAGTCGCCTCCCTGCTCTCACCCTGCTCCCTGCTCTCAGTGCGCTACCCTGTTCCTACTCACACTCCAAGAGAAAGACATGTTTGCAAGAACCAACCTATTTTCTAGGCACAATCAGTTCAGTTCTCAGCTTGCAACACTCTCACAGGCTCTGGAAAGGTTTCAATCGCCTTTCTCCAGCCATAAGAAAAGAATTAAGGTATAACAATGAAAACATCTCAGATTATAGTTGACTTTATAGGACATAGTCAAGACTGTGTCATGTAAAGGCAAACATAATCTGTGATTTTTTTTTTCTTAGTGGAAAAATCAGTCCAAGAAAGCAAAAGTAGCAGGGAAACTGCAATGCAACCTGTAAACAGACCCTTGTGACTATACCTGTGGCAGGTTCCCCTTTGGGTAAAAGTACATAGTAGTTTCTATGCAAACACAAAACAAAACAAATCAAACAAACAGTTCTGGACACTGGCTAATTCAATGCCCTGGGCAGAACTCTTAATTCTTGCTTGGTCACCCATTCCTCCCTGTTCTTTCCTTCTCTTGAAATGGCATCGTCATCAGAGACCAGGCCACGCCCTTGAATGACGCACCGGTGCCCCCTCTCAGCTCCTGCATTTCAAACACCGCTGGATTTCATTCATTCCAGTCAAAAATATTTCAAACCCACTCTCTGGTTCCACCTAGTTCAAGTTACCATGGCAACTTCTTTCTTAGCTTTAAAACAAAAACGTACCTACTCACTATGCCCCCTGAGCTCTGAGTTGTAATGAGCCTGTCCCTCCTCTCTCTCTTTTTCTGCCTCCCACACCTTGTTGAGTGTGTCTGAGTGGGGTAGATAGATTGCAGTAATGCGCCTGCAGATGTTTTAATTGGACTTTGCTGCATTCCAGCTGTGGTACCTCGTGGAACAGTCAAGCCTCACGGCGCAGGTTGAGGGCGCTGTACCTTTTGCTCTTAGAGTGAACGAAGGTCAGCCCCTCCCTCCTGGATTGACAGACCAGGGTTCTGCCCAAGCTCCAGCCCCCTCCAGAGGGTCAGCTGCTATTTGCAGAATTGCTTATCTGTCTTAACCAAAGCAACCCCCTGCCCCCGAACTCCAATAAATAGACCCAAACCCCTGCAATAAAATGGAGTTTTGCCCCAGAATTCATTGTGTTCTGCCGACTCTTAAGGTTCCCTGACCAAAGACCCACTGGATACATCCAATCCATGCCCCTCCCATGCTTCCTTCCTACTGACTGCAAGTAGCTGGGCCACAGGGCTGGTGCCTCACCCACTTGGGTGGGAGAGAAGCGATGCCTTTTGCAGACAGACTAGGTCCACCACAGACCGAGGGAGAGAAATGACGGACACTTTCCTGTTTACACATATGCTCCTTTCCACAGCAGTCCTTCCTGCTTATAGAACCTTGGGGGAGGGTAGACGAGAGAGGCTTGTGAATCTGGTAAGCTTTGGGAACTTCCAGAGACTTGTGAGTCGTTTGTTTTCTGGGTCTTAAGCCTCCTTTAGAAAATCCTGGGTTTCCATTAGCTTCCTCTGAGATGTTCCTGAGTTTTCACAGCTTCTCTCTTAGATGGAACTTTTCATTTTGGAAGAAACAGTTTCACAACCCTCATCTCGGCCTGTCTCTGTGCTCTTTGGTAACCAGCTCACACTGACAGAAAGCTCACAACATTCAAATTTTTATGCAGATTCTGTCTTCATCTGAAATTGCCTCTCCTTTCAGACTTTGTATTATTCCCTTGGAAGTGCTGCAGAGCTGCTTTCAGACATTTCGGAGTTCTGCAACCTCTCCTCCTCAGAGCCCCGTTGGCTACATATGTAAAATAGGAATAAAAATTGCTTCATAGAGTATTGTAAGAAATCCATTAAATAAAGGCATAATGCTGATCCACAATAGGGCTCTAGTCATAACATTGTTCTTGTAACAAAACATCACCAGAAATAGTATTAAATTCACAATTTTTTGTTTTTTTGTTTTTCGAAACAGGGTTTCTCTGTTGTTGCTCCGGCTGTCCTGGAGCTCACTCTGTAGACCAGGCTGGCCTCGAACTCACAGAGATCCGCCTGCCTCTGCCTCCTCAGCGCTGAGAATAAAGGCGTGCGCCACCACCGCCAGGCTGTTTGTTTTTCTAGGAGTTAAAGCACAAGTGAATAAAACGAAAAGTTTGAGGTATGAAGACACCTTTGTCCTTGTGCTTCAGCAAGGGTTTATAATTGCACTAAGTATTGAGAATCTTGGAGCACAGTCTTTCCAAAAGCCTCAGTATTCAGAATAGGTCTGTGTCTGTCTGTATATGTAGTGTATTGGGACTCCAGAGACAAATAACACTGAATTCCTGGCCCAAACGTGTTTTATGAGTGTTTTCCTGATATCATAGTAGGGCCATTTATGGCTGTTGAAAAATAGACTGTTAAGAGTCATTTCATGGGACAAGAGACGCCAAAATGGTTATAAAAAGGCAATCATTCTGCACAGCATGCCTTCTGGAGAGCGGTTCTGCTAAGAAATTGGCGTCAGTCCTGGTCTTCTTCCCGGGGTCTTCTTCATCTGCCGTGGTCCCCAGGCTGCTGTGAGATATAGAAAACAGGTGCGCTTTGATGGCAGCAGCTTTTGCTACTGAAAGATTCCATTCCTGAAACCCTCCAAAATTTAAAGGGGAATAAAACTGCCTACAAAGGATTTTCCTTTGGACAACCCTATCATCGATGACACGCCAAGCCCAACCTCTGGCTGCCATCAGCACTGAAAAGCCTGACCGCAAACCTTTCTCCATCCTTTGTGTTTCTAAAGGTTACAGCTGTCACTTGGATTTATGTGTCTCTATGAAAGCAAGGGGCGAAAAGTCCGTACCTTAGAGGGAGCAAAAGCATGCTCTAAAGAAGAGCTCCAAGCAAAGAACAGATTCAGACTTGGGACCCTCCCACCTCACCCCTCCACCAGGCACACGTCCCCGCAACAAGGTGACTTCCTCAAAGACAGAAGCACACGTGCATTTTCTTACCAAGAAAATGCTTCCCTCTGTTTACTTGGAGTTCTTTCCCGAGAGGCCAGAGACAATTCTTGCTGTAAAGTCAGTGCTTTCCACTCCCCTTCTATCACCCAATATGGAGAAAAAGAAACATTCAAAAGCTGTGCAAGAAGACTATTGTCCAAGGCTTCTTTTCTGGAACACTGGATGTGCGAAATGCCAATAGATATTCGGGGGAAAAAGCTCTGTGGTCGAGTAGGATTGAGCAATGCCGCTTTAGTCTCCTTCCTGCAGGAATTCTTAGAACCTTTTTCTACTCGAGTGCATTATAAATCTTTAGGGCAGGAAATGGAACGTAGAAATGTTGATAGAGACACACCAGTGTCTTACGGGAATAAAAGAGGAAAACAATACCAACTAAAGAAAATTCCTATACTCACCCAGGCATTGCGTACTCTTGAGACAATCCCACTCACAGGATGGAGAAGCCCAAAGATAGAACCCCAACAATGACATTCAGTACCCTGGTGGCTGTGGAAGTCCAACAGGAAAACATAGGCAGGCAGAGAAAGCCTGCGCTTCGGTCCGCCCTCCCTCATCATACGCGTGGAATAAACATGTTCTCTTCATTGAAGTAGATTACTTTGACATATACGTACAAATATCTTACTTTGACATATATGTACATTTTCCTTTTGCTTTCTTCAATGTAAATGTCAGCACCACCTCTCGCTAGCTCTGTCATCTTGAACAACTACCTCATTTCATCTGAATCTCATGAGACCTGGAGATCATGGAAGTAGAGCACCCAGCAAAGTTCCTGAAACATAATCCATTCAATTACTTACACTACTACTGTTTTTATTAGGTCTTGAAGTTGGAACAGACTTACAGAGCTAATGTCCCATTCATCATCATTTATATTATGGCTTCTGTTTGAAACTTTATTAAATCCAATTTGCTTTAATTAACTCTCAGGCTCTGAAAGACATACTGTTCTAACTGGGAGAGATACCAAATGAGTCAACCACAAATCTTGTCCTGGATTGTAAAATTCCCAACGTAATGCTAGGGCTAAGGTGAAGCTGGATGGAAAAGATACAAAGATAAGCACAATCGATGTGGAGTTGAACAGCCACCAAATAAGAGATTCGCATGAGACTCCGTGGAAGAAATGATCCCACCGACAGACGAGAGCCTCATAGAAAGAGTGACATGAAATCAGGCCTTAATGTGGGGTCATAATGGACTCAAGAGATCAGCAAAGCTAGTGTGGGCAAGTATGACAAATGAAATATGAAACAAAAAAGGAAAAATATGACAGCAGTTTATAAGAAAAAAAGCTCACTATCCATTTCTGCCTATGTGCCAAATTGTACAGCTCAAAAATTAGAACAGATATCTTTTAAATACATGACTGAACAAAAGGAAAACAAGAAAGAAAGGGAACCCACAACAAACAAATAAAAACAAAGTCCCAAGTCCCCCAGCAGCAAGTTCATGAGTTGATCCTGGGACTAACCAAGCTTCTGACTTCTAATTACATTTGTGGGCAAATAATTAGTCATTAAGGCCTAAGGGTTGGGGTAGATGGATACAGAACCACCATCTACCCACAAGACATGGTCCTTCCTAGGACTAGAAAAGCAATGAGCTCAAATAAGCTTATCTACTATTATAGAGAGCTACAAATCCATTTGGCTGTCTGGTTGGTCACAAGCATTCCTTTCTGGTGACCTATTTCCCAAAAAACTGTTATCCTTGAATTTTAATCAATACTGTGTGAGAGTTCTGGAAAACTAAAAGCTGAGAAACTATCAGAAATGGGCTTATTGACAGCTGTTATTTTAAGAGCATCAAGCATAAATAAGCACTAATTCATCTGGCAGGACAGATTACCTAAAGGTGGACAGAAAATGTTTCTCAAAGCTAATGCTACACTAAAGATGAGCACACAACAGAAAACTATAGAGTTCATGAAGGAATAATCCCTAAAGAGAGGTAGCAGACTATAAACAACAAAAATAGACCTCCAGGGATTTAAGAAACTGGAAAATAAGCATAGTTAATATGGCATAAAGACAATGTTGGAAATGGGTAATTACTTCAAAGAACTATACACATGAGAGGACAAAATATTCAAAATGACTATACGAAAAGGATGTATAAATAGAAATAAGCTGTTTTTATATTAAAATCTATAGACTATAATGGTCTAAAACAAGATGAAGAAACGATTAGTGAAGTAGGAAATAGACTTGAAAAACTTGTGTGGTACAGACAGAGAAATGCATTTTAATTAAGACTTAGGGAAAATGTAGTTTAAAACGATAATAACATGAACATAAATGGAAGAAAAGGAGATGTTTGGAAGTTGGTAGCTAAGCTTCTAACATCTCTCTACAGTTTTCACTTTCATGACTAAAGTCCAACCCAAATTTGCCAGTGTTCAGGATAATTTCAATAGCTTCTGATGCAAGCCCTCTAATTCTGTTCTTGGCCCTGAACTTCTCAGAACATTTGAAACGTATAAAACAAAGCCAGGGGTTGGAGGGATGGCTCAGTGGTTAAGAGCACTTGCTGAACTCCCAGAAGACCTGAGTTTGGATCCAGGATCCACGTCGGATGTCTCTCTCTCTCTCTCTCTCTCTCTCTCTCTCTCTCTCTCTCTCTCTCTCTCTCTCTCTCTCACACACACACACACACACACACACACACGTCTTTTCCCTTAAGTCAGGTTATGTCAATAATGTGCTTAGTAGTTTTCTGATAATGGTGACTACACTTAAAGCTGATAAAGCCTGCCATAGTGTGTCTCATGTCAACTTTCCGAACCTTAAACTCTCATCTCTCTTTACACTGCTCCAGGCTTTCCTGAGATGTGCTCTTCCTTCAAAATTTAACCATGCCCAGCCTCACAGCCTCTGAAACCACAGTTCCCCTGGTTGGATGCTCCTGCCCAAGGTCAGCATGGATCTTTTCTCCCTTTGCTTATATATTTTGCAGAGACATCTCTTTGTGACATGTTTCTCAAAATAATAATTCTCTTTTAAATGGAAAAGCTGTTCTCTTTCTTTACTTGCATTTTTCCATAGCCTTACAAACTTTTAATTTTTATACTTCTATTCATCACTTTATACCATCTCTTCCAAGAATATAAACTTTGGAAGTCACAGCATCAAAACTAGTAGAGACTAGACAATGAAGTAATTAGAAAAGAATTATAGCTTGAAATAGATATGCTATAAAGAAGCATAAAATTAAAATGCTTGTCTTAAAATCTAATCAGTTGGAAAAAGGAACCCAAAGGAAGAAATTAAAGGCACAAAAATAGAGGAAAGGAAAAATTAAGGAAGTACAAACTCTATTAGAAACCTTATTAAAATCAAAATCTGTTTTTCATTTTTGAAATTTTATATATACATATATACTCTTAAATATATAAAATTATATTTTAAATATATTTAATATATATTCCAAAATATATAAATTCAATCCCTAAAATGCTATATATATATATGATTTCAGAGCTGACTACTTGGTATTGGATAACCAATGTCTGTGCACATGTGCATGCATTACCCATGGTGGCCAGAAGAGGGCATCAGATTACGTGGAACTGAAGCTACAGATGGTTGTTAGCCATTGTATGGGTGCTGGGAATAGAACCTGGGTCCTCTGGAAAAACAGACAGTGCTCTTAACTATTGAGCCATCTCTTGAGCCCCATACTTCTATTGACTGTACCTCAGTGATTTAAATATGATGGAGTATCCAGGTCAAAGAATTCCCCCATAGTATTCCATCTCAGAAACTCAGTGAATTCAAAGTGAATCAAATTCTATGCCAAATGAGTTGCTCTTTTTAAAAAAAACATGTTTTTATTTCGCTTTCCAAGGCTGTCTATGTAGATAAAGGAACAAGAAGGCCAGAACTATTATCTGGACAATTTAGCTTCTGCACATTTTGTCCAAGATTTTATAACTAAGACAGAAATGAGGATTTTTAAATGTTGAGGTAGTTTTTGGAACTCTTATACTAGAAGTATCCAGTAGGATGAGAAGTCTGTCCTTAAGGAATGGAAAATAAAGATTTTTCTAAATGAGGGGACAATTGTAACTAAATACATATAAAAACCAATAAAGAAACTTGCACCATAAGCTAATTCTTTAAAAAGAGGAACAATTGTACTTTTTAATGAATAGGAATGGGAAAGAACCAGCATTCTCTGACTACTTCTCCACACTCTAGGGAACATTTCACCTGTCATACACACATATCATGTGTGACTCACGGGGCACAGTGCCTGTGTAGACTCTACAGTGTGGTGATTATAGTTACTGATGATACATCATGTACTTGAAATTGAAACTTTGTTAAGCATACAATTCTTAAAGTTTCTTATCCAAAAATAAGTATATAAATAAATAAATAAATAAATAAATAAATGAATAAGGAAAATGGTCCCTAGGACACGAAGGCTATGGGACACGTGGAAAGCACTGGGGAACAGTGAATCAGAAAGTTGTAACATTTTGGGGTACAAACTGGTGCAGCCACTGTAGTAATCAGTATGGCTGTTCCTCAAAAAGCTAGAAATAGGTCTACCAGGTAACCAAGCTTTACCACCCCTGGGCACATGCCCAGTGGAAAAGGTCAACAAAGTCGACAAAGTCAGTTAAAGGAAGGCTGGAGTTAGAGAAGGAAGGCCTGAGAAGGCAGTTACATCAGAGGAAATGGAGTACTTACAGCTTTTTTTTTTTTTTTTCTGGATGATATTCTTTTTGTAAACTAAATATTTCAGCTAATAAGAAATAATTTTTTAAAAAAAATGTTCCAGTAAAGCTAAACAATTAGCAAAAATAGATTAAGGATTTAATATTAATCATGTAGACTTAACATAAAAATTCCCTTTCTGGATGATTGTTCGTTTAGCCACTTAGAAAAGTATGGTATTTATTAAGAATCCCAATCTCGATAAAATTGGGTGTTATCTTCAAATTGCCTTCATCCGATTCTCCCTGAGTTTCTGCCAGACTCTCCGTTACTTTATTTAAAGGCAATAAATGGGGTTTCTCTTTGTTCCCTTCTAGACAACAAGCATTAGCTTAGAAGAGGCACAAAGATTGCAGAGATGACTGAGTGAATGCAAATAGAATCTGTAGAAAAACCGTGGGCTGAGACACGAAGAGGTCTGGCTTCGTGTCTTGAGTCTTTCCCCGTGTTACCATTCGTAACACACATGTGACTCTACACTCCTATTTGTTTGACAAATCACAGATTCTTAGCATGAGTTTGCTCGTAGAGAAGCTGGGTCCTCCTGACTACACACAGGAAAGGAGGCTGACGCCTGCTAATCCCTCACGTGTGTGGTCACCCTGGCTCGCCACCCTCTAACAGAGCCTATCTCCTCCATGCATCGAGAAAGGTGGCACAGAGGTCTCATTCACAAATGAGTCAAACGTACTAATAAATACCTCAGTTCCAAAGAGTGAGAAACCAGAATAGATTCAGGCTGTCACAGATCCAAACCTTCCAACCCCTTGTGAAAGTCTGAAACAGTACACACGGACAAAGCCTTGCAGCGATTCGGAATACAACCAAAGGCACAGCGCTCCGGTGCCTGCAGAAGACAGCCAAACTGGGTCCCGGACCCACTCACGGACACGAGGCCTCAGACGGGCTTAGATATTTATTAAGTGGGAGGGTGAACTTTCAGAGTTTGCAAAAGACTTTTGCTTTTTCTTTGAGTCCAGACAAGGAATAGCAAGTTTTGTTTTGTTTCTTCTTAAAAACAAAAAAAAGTGAGATGTTGGCAGACAAGTTGGCTAAAGGACCAGACCTCTTTGTCATCCTGGCAGACAGTGGAGATGAAAAGAGAGTCTGCTTGGTTATCTTTGTCTGGTCTCTCTTGGCTGAAAAATGGGGTATTCTCCAGAAAGAAAGGGGCTGCTCTGATTCTTGTGGTTAAAGACGCTACATACAAATTACTTTCTCAATGAAAGGGGAAACCCCTCAGATCTCAATTTCTAGTTTTTAAAGATAAGAATGCTGTTTATAAGAAAGAATGAGTGGCAGAAACATGGGGAATTGCTAAGATCCATCTCTCTCGACATTGGGGTGAATGCAACTTAAGTGAACCTATTCGAGGTTAGACAGACTTAGATGGATTTTGCTTTCAACACAAATTTGTATCCTTTCTTTTTTTAGTTTTTATTTCCCCTTTTGTCTTGACTATTAGAAACCTCAGAATCTATGTCCATGACTGATGACAGCAGTGTCCTCTGGCCTAAAGCTTCTTGGGAAACAGTATCTTTTATACTAGCCTGTTACTAATAGACCCTCTGTGCCTTTGGCTGTGAGCATCTGCGAATCCATGCTGGAGGCATGAAGCTGATTATTGTAATGGCCTGGAGTTTTCAGCCATGCCAGAGGCAGGTCCCCACCATGAGCTTCACCATCTCTGCACCTGAGAAAAGCTTGACCCTGCAGCTTGTTGAGGACAAGGAAGGAGGTAGAAATGACAGCACAGTCACAGTGAATTCAGGTTTAAAGACCCCTCCATTTCCTACATGTCAGCCTTCACCCTGAGAAGGCTGTGCTCAGACAGCCCACTGGTCCCACTGAAGTGTCTTCTCAGCATATCTCCTGTGGACTTGAAGAAATATGAATGGTAGCCAACTACTGTTGCTTTAAGCCATTGAGGTTGGGGTTCCTTGTATGCAGTAAGTTAATCAGTTCAAGGTAAATGGAAAATATTTATTAAATATATACTTATTAATGCCTAGTGAGAAAGTTTCAACGAGTGTCTGGAAGACTCCCAATGTCTTGGAAATAGTATATTATTTCATAATTCTCTATATTTGCATATGCTCCTGTGGACCCAGTCAACTGGATGACTTCTATCCTGTGAAAACCTGGTCTCATTTCAAAATTCTCTGGGAAGTCTGCCCCAGTATCTCCTGGAATCAAATCCTCTGCCTGCTTTGTGCTAAAGATGACTCTTGAACACATCCATCTTTCTCTCTTTCTCACTAGAATGTTCTGACACCTAAGCTCAGGTTCAGGCACTGTTTCATGTATCTTTGTAGCATATTTCGGGGATACACCAGACATTTAGAAATACGTATAACTGAATACGCTCGGAATAGGTGTCTGGTCAACTCGCTTGCTGAGAATGTATTGCCAAGAAGACAATCATGCAAGGAATTCTGGGTATGTTGTCACTGCAAAACACAAAGCAGTGGCGTTGCTAAGGAAACGAAGCACAGTATAGATGTAAGTCCAGTTTCTGTGCCAGTAAGCTGCAGGCCCATACTTGCACTCAGGTATCGAAATGAGAGTTGATGGATGCCCACAACAACCCGGCATCAAGATAACATAAATAAACCCACCTCAGTACTCCCGAGCTTCGGCGAGAAGGCAGAGTCCAGTTAGTTTACCCTCATTGACCCCCAGGGGCCTCAGTGGCTTCCCTGTTCCTAAAGATGCATCATAAAATAAACGTAAAAACGTGCATCACTTTCAACAGTGTCCAGTAAAATACCAGGGGGAAAGATGCGTGTGGCTCAGTGAAGTGATAAATATGGGAGAAAATTTATCTGAAGGATTAGTAAAAACCAGGTGTGGATAGAAAGATTATTTCTAGTTTATTGTGGACATGTGAGTGGGAGCGTAAAAGTGGGATGCTTTTGGAGAGAACTGTGAACACTGGTGCCCAAGTCATGAGACATATTACACTGCCTAGATAAATTGTGGTAAACTGATCCCAACTTACAGCCTGAAAATGCGTGAAGTTGATGACGGTAAAAGACATGGGCTCCTCGCGGGCTCCTGTCTCATTCTAAATCATTTGCAGGGGGGCACAACAATGGAAGCCCATGACTCTGACCAGGAGAAAAACCCACAGCAAAGCTGCCCAACAAGCAAGGTGGTGTAGACAGCAGTGCTCACAGCTAGCCTCTGCTGAGGCTGTTTTGCATATATTAAGTTAGTTAAGGATCAGACAACTCCACGAGGCAGGGCTACTGCTGTCTTTATGTGGCTCAGGAGAGCTGAGTCATACTTCCAGTTTCTGAGTTCCCAGCCAAGGGATAGAACAAGTATAAAGCAGCACACTGGATTTTTATTAAACTGTGATAAGAAAAGGTAGCTTGGCCTATGCGAAGCTTCTGTTTCCCCGAATGCAACTATGTTGCAGGGTGCTACTATGTAGCTCAGCAAGGAAGACAAGGAGGCATTTTCATAGATGTAAACCCTGCCAGACCTCGGCAGAGGATTACCTGTCAAGGCAAGCACCATCCTGGGCGATGGAACCCAGATCATCTGATGCCTGAGTTTTTTATCGACACACAAGCTTCTCAGGTGTTCTATTGATAGCATGTCCAGATCATAAGGAATCAAATATCTTTTACATAAAGGCAACACCTGCAGGTAGCACAAAATGCCAAGGCCTAGTTAGCCCTTCCCCCAATAATGCACAAAACAACTATTTTAAACATAACTGGAAATAAATTTCTGCAACATTTCCCCCTTTATGTATAAGTCAATCCAAAAAAAATTGATTTATCTTTACAACACAATTTAACACTACACTAGCAAAACTATTCACAAGAGGAACAATCATGAGGCTTGCTAGGATGCACAGAACCAAATGAAACCAAACCTTTCACAAGGTCCAGCATGGTTGTATCTGGCAATTTTAAAGAAATATGTAGTTCAAAGTTCTGTAGAACATTTCAAAGACTTCTTTACAAAATGTTTTTGGACAGCAGAAAAACATTACCAATGTCCAATTATCTGGAATTCACTCATAATCTTCTGGGCTCCTCCAAAGGGCTTGGATCACTTCTCTGGCTCTGCCCTCTGCAGCACACACAGCTTGTCCTCCAGGCTCCAGCTGGTTCCACTCCACAGTTGCTGCTGTTCTTGGTGGTTGTCCCAGGGTACTGTCATCTTCAAAACTGCTGAGGTCTTCTGTTGCAACTGGGCTGCACTTTCACCAATAGCCTTTTGTAGGCTCTCTTCATAGTGCCAAGTGTCTTGTCTTCATGACCCCTTCATGGCACCCAAAACCAGTACCACCTGGGTAATTCTTACAGCACCAAATTCAGCTGCCAACATGAGATACAACCTCAGCTTCTGGAAGACAGCTCCTGTTGACCCTGAGGAAACCCTTTCCAGATTTTAAGAGAGTCTTGTTTGCAGGAAACAAACAAATGAACAAACTGGTCTGTTTAAACCAGTGGCTTCTTGACTGCAAGCCACAGTGGCCTCCACAGCAGGTGCTCCTGGGGCAGGTGGGAAACATCCTGGCAGTTTGTCATTCTTTTCCACCACTGTTTAATCTCTGTCCTCTGGGTACTTCCTGGAATGTGCTTTACCAGACTCTGTGAGAGCTGGAGTTTCTTTCCCTTCTTTCTGGTCTCCACATTGGATGAGGTTGATGCGATGTTGTGTTCCACGTTGGAACATCACTTGTGGCAGTTAAGCTACTGTGTCTGCTCAGCAGAGAAGACAAGGCGTTTTTATAGGTGCAAACCCTGCCAGACCTCCACAGAAGGAACCATCTCTCATGGCAAATGCCATACTGGACAGTCAAACCCTGAGCGTATTATCTTGAGAGTTTTTATTGATTCTTAAGCTCCTTAGGTGTTCTACTGATAGTATGTGCAGATAATGAGGAGTCAAGCATCTTTACATAAAGCCAAAACCTGCAGATCATACAACATGCCAAGGCATAGGCAGCCCTTCCCCCTAACAATGCACAAAACAGTCATTTCAAACATAACTGGAAATAAACTTCTGCAATACAACTACATATGCAAAAAACAACAGAATAGTGAAATCCCCTCTCCAAAAATTTAAAACATAAATAAAGTCTGCCTCTAATATTCAGAAATACCGTCGCTGGGTCTGCTCCTGAGCTTCCTAGTAGCTTCCATTGCTAAACTTGTCTGCTCCCAGGCCAACTCCATGCTGTTTCAGAGGGTAGAGATTTAGCCTGTGTCTTAGTAACTGGTAGCCAGAGCTGCAATCAGTATTCCTCTTCAGATTATTTTGTATGATCTTAATTCTTAATCTCAATATAAGTTGTACAGGCATATTAAATTTTCATTTTAAATTTTTAATTGGGGTCATGTGTTTATACCTTAATTTTGACAGAACTGCAAACTTGATCATGTTTCTCCAAAAACTCAAGACTGTATGGTGTCTCAATTTCCCCCCCCCCCCCCCCCCAGAAAAGATTGTGCTAATCCCTTTTTGTCTCTTCTGTAATGCCCAGGATAAATCCTGTCTTCTTGTTGACATACATATTTTACTATCCTGTTCAGTGAGGGTCTTAATCTTTGTACATTTGAACTCACCTTGTCCTCTCTGTCTTCGAGTGCAGGTCTGGGACCATGCCATTGATGAGACTGGTTCCCTCAGAGCACTGAAGATACTGCTCATCGGCTGAAAGTGAGCTGTCGGCGAGACTGTCATTTCGGTACACCGTTTATCTTTTTCACTTTGGTGAATTTTAAAGTATTCTTCTTTGATAGATCTCTGTGGACTTACTCATTTTTCTTTTATTAACTTCAGAGCTCACTTTAGTTATAGACTCTGTCTTAGTCAGGGTTACTATTGCTATGATAAAACACCATGACCAGAAGCAACTTGGGGAGGAAAGGGTTTATTTTAGCTTACAGATTGTAGTTCACCGTGAAGGGAAGTCAGGGCAGAGATTTAAGGTAGGAACCTAGAGGCAGGAATGGAAGCAGGGACCATGGAGGAATGCTGCTTCCTGGCTTGCTCCCTGTGGCTTGTTCAGCCTGCTTTATTTACCAATTCAGGATCATTTGTTCATGTGATGGTACCACACACAGTAAGCTGTGCCCTTCTATATCAACCGTCAATCAAAAAAATGTCCCACAGATGGGCCTACAGGAAATATGATTGAGGTTCTTCTTCCCAGATGACCCTAGCTCATGTCAACTTGGAAAAAAAGAAAGGAGGAGGAGGAGGAGGAGGAGGAGGAGGAGGAGGAGGAGGAAGACAAGAAGAAGAAGAAAATTTCTTCCTCTACGTCTTCGGAGAACTTATTCATCTATTTGGGATTGTTTTCAAATATGTTATTCTTTTTGTTTTAGCCAAAGTAAATTGCCTCCCATCTGCTGTTTTCTTTGGCTGTCTTAGTGTCATTTCCCTCCTTGGATTTTTGGCATACATATTCATTTTGAGCATGAGAGTTTCACTACCGGTGATAGGTTAGCTCTTACCAAAATTAGTTCTCAAATACCAGAGGCCCAACACAATAGAACCTTCTCTTCTTCTACATAAGCATTGAATATTAAGCTGTCATGGCATCCATCTGAATTGCAATTTAGAAAACTGAACTCCCCTGTCATATGGTTCTGTTCTTCTCTAAGCCCTTTGAAGACTTCCACACCCATCCAGATGAATTCCTGAACTTGAATATGAAGCACAGTCTGTAGGTGACAGTATTTGCTCCACAGTTATAAGTAGTACCCATGTCACTATATTTAATAACTCTTTGTTGTCAACATTAATAATGATTAAGTAACTACGTGTGGTTGGACTCACTGAGATTTTAGGCCAAGGGCTGACATGTCATATTAAATCCAGGAAATGTTTGCATACTCACCCACACCATACATATGAGCAGAGACACAATCCATGCCCCAGTGGAGACATAATTAAAAGGAACAATATTTTGGAGGAACCACTGTGGCGGCAATGGAGGACATTCATTTGTGCAATAAACCAGGCACTTATAAAGTACGTAAAGACCTGTACTAGGGCAACAGTGGTAGGAAGAGAAATTTGTTCTTAAGAATATTTGAGTCAGGGTTGGCTGGAGTGATGACTCACCAGTTAAGAGACCCCTTTGCTCTTATAAAAGACCCAGGCTTGATTTCTAATACACACATGGCAGCTCACAATCTGTAACTCCATTTCCTGGGCGCACAACGCCCTCTTCTGGCCTCCCCAAGAACCAGGCACACACACGCTGCACAGACATAAGCAGACAAAACATCCCTACAGATAAATAACGACTATTTGAAGGTAAAAACTTGCCAGTGTTATTAGAACAGGTAGAAGGATGGTAACCCCAGAGGAGGGGAGAATACAGGATGAGTCTTAAGTCTCCAGTGGTTTTGACTTGGGTGGCTGGCAGATAGCAGCAACAAGACTGGAGAGAGAGGAAGGAAACAGCTTTTCAGGCTGCGGGAGACCAACCTTCTACCAGGAGAGCTGAAGTGTGTACATGGTACCCAATTGCATTTGTGCACTTGAGCTGTATTCTTGTTAACAGTTCAGTAGATACTGCTTTTAACAAAGTATATGTGCAGCATCTTTCAAATGCCCTCTGTGCTTAACTGTGCCCTGGGAGACTGGCTGATATGCATAACATTAATATCCCCCCTCCTTTGCCTGTTTACGGATGAATTTAATCAAGAGAAAACATTACAAAAGATAGAATAAGAGAAGGAAAGAAAGACTAGGCACAAACTCCCCATTTGTTCCCAGCCAGGATGCTGTATTTGGCTGCATCCTGTGACCAAGGGCCAAAGTTCAGTCTCTGCCTCAATCTCTGTCTCACAAGACCCCCCATTTTCTGACCTAGCAGTGGTGCTGTGACATACGTGTGCCCTGCAGCATTCGTGATTAGGAGCGACTTTTAAGAGGTTATTGGTCATGAAGGCCCTGCCCAGCCCTTCATCAACAATGAGTCCCTGAGAGGTAGATTAGGTCATCTTCCTGTCCGCCCTCCTGATCCTGCCTCTACTTTCCATTAAGGGCTCGTGGAGCAGAAGGCCCTCACCAGATCGCCAGACCTGAGACCTTGGATGTGACCTTGGACCTCTATGACTCCAGAACCAGGAGAAATAAATATCTTTTAAGCCCCACATATTCTGTTATAGCAGAAGAAAGGAGACTTACAACAAGCAGAAAAGAATCCCATTGCCTCCATCTCCAGGGTGTTCTTATTCTAAAGTTTCCTACATTCATTAAGTCATTCTTATTCATTTGTGTAGCCATGTGTTTCCTGCTGGGACGCAAAATAGTACAAATGAAATTTGTTCAATAATTATTTTACAGGCCAAGTGTGGTGGGTGGTACCCGCCTTTAGTCCTAGCAATCAGGAAGCAGAGCAGGTGAATCTCTATGAATTTGAGGCCAGCCCAATCTACATAGTAAGTTCCTGGCCAGCCAAGGATATATAGTGAGACACTGTCTCAAAAAAGTTAAAAAAGATATTACAGATGAATATATCCATTAGTGAATGGATCTGTACTTGAGAAGATGGGTATTGTTTAGCTATGTGAGCATCAATAAGAATCATGAAATGCATGAGAAGGTCTCGTGGTGCAGTCAGAGGAGACCACATCGGAAGGGAATGAGAAAGAATTTGGAGAAGTAAGTGTATTGGGAAGAAACCCCAAGGAGCCATGATGACGTAGGCAAGGTATGGTGTTAAATTATTTAGGAATTTCCACTCACTTAGTAAAAAATGTATTGCTCCATAGAGATAGATCAAGGATAAGAGGAGAATTGAAGGTAAGAATTGAGGAAGTTAAAAATAACCTGTCCTCATTTCTTAATTAGCTTCAAAGGAGACATCATTGCCAACCATAATTATGCAGAAGTTGGAATGTCTCTATTCCTCCTTCTGCCAAAATTTTCATGCAATTTACTTGGCTTAGATTTGCTTATTAGTAACTTAAACAATTTCGTGTCAAATAGCTTGCTTCTCCTCCAGCAGAACTGAAAATAGCTTCTAGGAGCTGGATGTTTTTCCAGTAAATAATCTTGGCAAGAAATATCTGTCAGAAAAACAAGGGCCACTTCCCTTTCTGCTCAGACCTGTAGGCCACACCGTGCCAAATGCAATGGCATTTCTGGAAGAGTTGCAGTTGGTCTTGTACACACCCCTCTAGGTACTCCTCACGGGAGCAAGAGAGGAAGGAAATCTACAGGAGCAGTAATGCAGGGTGGTGACCAGGCTCTCGCCAAGAATTGAGAACAATGGCCGCCGTCTTTAGTCTATACGTCACCTACTTGTTTTAGTTATAAAACAGCAATTAAGTGATACTGTTATTGGGAAAAGAAGGAGGGGCAAAGAGGGAAGGAGGAGGAGGACGAGGAGGACGAGGAGGAGCAGGAGGAGGAGGAGGAGGAGGACGAGGAGGAGCAGGAGGAGGAGGAGGAGCAGGAGGAGGAGGAGGAGGAGGACGAGGACGAGGAGGACGAGGAGGAGGAGGACGAGGAGGAGGAGGAGGAGGACGAGGAGGAGCAGGAGAAGAAGAAGAAGAAGAAGAAGAAGAAGAAGGAGAAGGAGAAGGAGAAGGAGAAGGAGAAGGAGAAGGAGAAGGAGAAGGAGAAGGAGAAGGAGAAGGAGAAGGAGAAGGAGAAGAAGAAGAAGAAATAACAGAGGAGGAGGAGGAAAAAGCTATGGAGAGACACTAACAGATATCTTTCTATCTTCAATGTAGAGATGGTTTTATGCATATATGCGCATCCCCAGGTTCGTGGATTTGTATGCTGTAAATACAGGCAATTTATTTCGTATCAGTCGTACCTTAATAATCGTGTTGAGAACAAGATAGCTATCAGAAACCTCACGCTTCCATAAAGCCCAGTGTCTCTGGCCTTGAGTCCCGGCTTTGGCAGCCATTCCCTTTCTTCAGCACGTTGGCTTCACTCTGTTCTCAACCAAACACAGCCCACCTTCATTAGTGCCTTGCAGTCCCCACTTTCCCTTTCCAAAGTGTTTCTTCTTTCCCACCTCCGGCTCCCAAGCTTCTTTAGATTGTGACTTCAAATGTCATGTGCTTCCTGAGGTCTTGCCCGAACTCGCTATTGGAAACTGGGGCCGCCCTCTCACCGCTGTGCCCCAATCCTTCCTATTTCCTTCCCTGATTTACTTTCTCCACAGCGCTTTACCGTCTATAACTTGCTTGGTTATTATGTATCATCCTTTGCCCCATCCTCACAGTACGACAGAGGATTCCTCAGTAGAAGGCAGAGGTTGCTGGCTGCTTTGTCTGTAGGAATGCCTACACACTGGAAGGCACTCGATAAAGTTATTTCAACAATCATTTATTCAGTGCAAAAGTCAAATTCAAATTGTTACAGAGGTCATGTACAATGGTAGATACACTTATATTTATTTGTAGGGGATTAGCTTGGCTTCCACAGGAATCACATTAAAATTGCTTCGTGTCTCTTAAGAATCTTTTAGTAGCATACCGTTCCCACACTCTTGAAGTACAAGAAAATGGGAGACCCTAGTACTCTTCTAGTTCAGCTAGATATGTGAATGGCCTTGACACTATCTTACCCCACCTTAACAAGAGCACATCCAGTACTAGGTAACTCTTCATTCACTTTCTGACGTGACCAGGAAGGTGAATTTGTGTCTCAATGCCAGAAATGGTGGTATCTGATATTTGGTTAATTATCCTCTTCTGCATATTTTTGTGAAGGTAGTTTTTAAAAAGTGGTTGAGTTTTTACATTTGTTTTGCTTTTGGAGACAGTGTCTCATGTAGCCTAGGCTGAGCTCATACTTGCTATGGAGTTGAGGCTAGCCTTAAACTCCATTGCGTCTCTCAAGTGCTGGAATTACTGATGTGTGCCACCACGCCTGTCTTAAAATGCAATTGACAATTAAATCAAAATTGTTAGGGCTCAGAAAATGGCACTCCATAGTACTGCACTTACACATGCAGAGCTGGGGAACCAGTCTTACCATCAAATTGGCTCTCTCATCTCCGTCACCCCCTTTTTCAGAAGTCCCTATATTTCCTGAACCCTGCCCCCAAATATCATTCTCTTAAACTCCCTCCTTTAGGAATATCATCCAATAACCTGGGAACATGAGCCATGAAGAGGACAGGGGATGAAGGCCATGACTGCACTCAGACAGCCTCTTGTGTTCTCCCCAGAGCAACTCAGGGGTCACCTGGAGAATTTATCTGTGCCGCAGGACACCTCTGTGTTTCTCACCCCTGTTTCCCTCTTCCCTTTCCAGAGAGAATAAAGCTTCAACTCACACATGGATCTAAGTGTGTGTGTGTGTGTGTGTGTGTGTGTGTGTGTGTGTACGTGCATCTGTGCTGTACAACAAACAACATTGAGACAGAGAGGTGTTGGGTTATTATTATTGCTCCTAATAGTATTGTTCATTCTAGCAGATTTCTCCTTTTAGAAATTGGGAAGTGAAAACATGAGACAAGAGACAACGCACAGCTAGAGAAGTGAAGAGTTGTCCGGGTGTCTCGTACTCTCAGCCACACAGCTGCTAGTCTTTTCTCCAGGCCTGCTTAAAACATCACCAGTTCTCCCAGACAGAAATATATATATATATATATATATATATATATATATATATATGTTTTTTGAGACAGGATTTATCCGCTATTACTCTGGCTGTCCTAGAACTCACTTCATAGACCAGGCTGGCCTTGAACTCACAGAGATCCGATGCTTGTTTCTGCCGACCTCTGCCTTCGGAGTGCTGGGATTAAAGGCCTGCACCATCACCTGGCTTCTAAATCTTTTTTTTTTTTTTTTTTAATTTTTGAGGAAGAAACTTTAAAAAAATATTTCTCAACTTTCTATTGTAATTATTCGTGATCTTTCTCCCTGAAGATCTACTGCCTTTAAGGGTGTCAGGACCTAGCGCAGTGTCTGAGGCTCAGTAGATGCCAGCTGAGTGAGCGTACACAGCGCACTGGGGCTGTCTACCGTAAGGTAAAGAACCCAGACGAGACCGTTCTCTAATGCTTTGCCAGCAAAGCTGACAGACAGGCGTTTTCAGGAATCCAGGAGAAACAGATGCCAAAGAGGGCCCAAACAAAACCTCAGACAAAAGCAAACGATCTCTGAACTGATACGGAGCTTAGGAAAAAAGACTTGGTTATTATCCTCCAGGATAGTGTTTCTCATCGTACTGCGGAGCTCCGCGGCAGCCACTTCCTGGCATCCTCTCCTTCCTTCATTTCCTGGGCTGATACTCCCGTAACCCCAAGCCCGCGCATGCTCCTTTCCCAGGGCCGCGTGTGCATTCGAGGCTGACAGCCAGTTGCAGAAATGTCCTGCTTTGAGTATTTGCACAGCGTACCACTGAAGGCACTTCAGCCAGAACACTTTTTTGTCCTTTAAAATGGGATAAGTTCATGAGAACTTGGGTTATAATTTCCTGAGGCAGGAAAGCCAGTCACCAGGGACGAAAATTGAGGAACAAGTGACTTAAGTATTCTTCATTAAATGACTTAATAAAAAAAGGTCATATAATAGGTGCAGGGGTTCTCAAAATATAATTGTAAAAATCTCTGTTTAGTTCTCTTAAGCACCTCTTCCCTGCCCAGAGCCTTCCAGAGTTTCTGATTCGGTGTTTCTGGGATGGGACTCAGGTGTGCCCATTTTTACCAAATCCGGTAGAGAAAATGCTGAGCTTCCGGTTTCAAAAGCCTGGCCCTACGCTCGGGTGCTTTTAAACACCATGACAACTTCCTCAACTCTCTGAGCTACTGATTATTTAACCATTTAAAGGTCAGCGGGGGCTGGAGAGATGGCTCTTCTAGAAGTTAAGCGTGCTTGTTGGCTGCTCTTGCAGAGGACTAGAGTTTGGTTCTCAGCCCCATGTTGGGCAGCTGGACCACCTGTACCCTCAGAACCAGAGGATCTGGTGCCCTCTTCTGACCTCTTTGTGAATCCACATATACACGTGCATACACACAGAGACACATACATAAAAATATTAAATAGATCTTTAAAAATGAAGACCACCAGACCTATTTCCACAACACCAGAACAGCCCATGTTTCCAGAGGTGAAAGTTGTGATAGTTTCTGTGAACAAGCCTCTGGCTTGGCTGGTGTGGGAGGAGACGTGTTGTTCTGAATGTAATCTAGTATCACTTTCGGGGTGAGTACACACAGGAAAAGGTGTTTAAATTTATTAATAAATAACAAGTAAAATTCACTGAGATGTCTACCAGCACCATACCCTGGAATCCTCCAAACTGTGAAGTACACAATCCTCTTCTTTATAGGTAGGTCATTTCAGATAATTTGCCACTGTGATGAAAAGCTGACTAATACCCTCTGCTATGCATCTGATACGCTTGTTGGCTAGAGTTCCACAGGTGCTGACAGAAGACACAAGACATCTGGGTAAGGGATCAAGGACAGAAATGACAGCAGACAGGATACCAGCAACTTTCCTATCCCAGTTCTCTGACTGCCTTTCTAAGGGACTGATGTAAAGAAGGTTCAGCACATTCCCATACAGTAAAGTATGTTGCGAGAGAGAACCTACGTGTAGACATCCTGGATTGATTGTAACAGGCAGCAAGACATCTGCTCATTGCTCTAGAAGTGTATATTGTCTCTACCTCTTTAGGCTATAAATAGAACTTGCCGTTGCCTAGAGGAAGACAGTCCATCTTTCATGAATGTTAGATACGTATATCTGGAAACGCAGTGCCAAAGGAAGGCAACCAATGCCTTTGTCTGCAAAAATGCAAATATGTCGAAGACCTTTGGAGAATTACCTCCCCCATACATGCTTAGAGTGATGATTTTCGCTCTTCCCTGTGCATGACCAAACAAGGTGCTTATCTGGACTTTAAACTTAAAAAGCTAAACTATAAATAAATAAATACGGTGAATTACATACTGAGAAAACAGAACAGAAAGAAGAGTGAAAATTGATGGAATACAAACTAGAGAACAGAGAAAAAAGTCAACAAAACCAAAAGCTTTTTTTTTTAAATGACCAATAAAGCTAATCAATTTCTGTGTTGATCAAGACAAACATGGAGGGAAGACACAAATGACCAATACCCGGCCTGAGATAAAGAGACAGCAGTACAGACCCGACAGAGGCTGAAAGGACAAGAATGGAATGTTACGAATACAGTGACGGAAAACTCAACAACTTAGAAAATTGGACAAATCCTAGGAGGTCACAAATTGCCCAACCACGTTCAAGAAAAACTAGAAAATAAGATAGCTCTATACTTGTTAACTAATTTGAATTTGTAATTCATAATTATATCTATAAAAATTCTTATGCTGGAATGACTTCCTCAAGAGGTTCTTATCAAATATTTAAGGAAGGAATAATAACAACCATGTTCATCATTTTTTTTCAAGAAACAAGAGAGGCTCAGACATGTCTCTGTTTATGTTACCCTGGTACCCAAAACCAGATAAAAATAGTTCATGAGAGAAACAACATTATACTCAAAAAGAAACTATATTTTGCTAAGTAAAACAAAATTGTCAGACACCATGGGGTCCGTGTTTTATGGATCCATGGAAACGAATGTTAAGAAAAATCAAAATGAGTCTCTGTAAAGAATTTTTACAGTGACAGAAGTTAAGTTAGTGGTTGCCTGGAGCCTGAATTTGGAAAGAGTATTAATGTCTAAGACTTGTAGAAAAATTTGGGGAATGATGGGACTGTTCTGTATTTGTAT
>JAMJFZ010002749.1:5760000-5890000 GCA_026225945.1 Cricetomys ansorgei | reverse complement strand
ACTTTGCTATTTTGATCAGAACAGATGACTCTGAAAGTTAGCATTAAAATGGAAGGGTTAAAATACACTTCAAATATATGTTAATTTGTACATTGTTTTCTAGGGCATAGTCCGAAGAGATATGAATCTCGTGGGTATCCCACGGCATAAATTATTGATACCTTGATTAACTTATACCAGTGGGGCAAAACAAGCAAGCAAGCTGGAAGTCATGGGAACACAAGATGCTTCAGAGCGGAAAAATAAAACCTGTAGAGATTCAGAGATCTGTGACATCAGTAGAGCCCCTAGGGATTCAGTGGTCAGAGGGCTACTGGAACCTACCTTCTAGAACAAAAGACATAGTGTCGGAACTCACATCTATTACCATCGCAGTAGAAGACAAAATATTTGATAACCTTTCTTGATGTATAATGAGGCAGCTAGGAATGTCTTCTAATCTGACCACAGATACGGCGTGACCAGCAGGTGTGGACTAGCCTTAGGACTTGAACAGAAGTGAAGAGAGACACAAGCATGCTGACTGGTCTTACTGAGATGACAGTGGAAAACCACCCTCCCTCCTCAGTGAGAGTGACTCCACAAACAATAACAGCCAGAGAGGGTCTGTAGCCATAAACACCCATTGGTCACTGAGGCAGACAAGGAAAGGTTTGGCCTTAGGGGAAGGTAGTTCTCTGCAGCTGACTGTTGATCGCTGTTTACTGGCAACACCTTTGACAGCTGGGACAACAAATCTTTTCCCAATGGGGAATCAGGGTGACACATTTCCCTGTTGTGTGGGGTGAAGGTTTAGGGCTGGGGCAGGGGGTTGGGGAGCACGGGGAGATTACAGTTGTATAGTCTCAGTATTAAAATCGACCTCCTACATTTTCTAAAAGTTAGAGGTAAAAATCTCCCCGTTTTACTGCCCTTAAGGAAGTGAGCACTTTTATTAGGGGTTATTGTTACCTGTAAATAAGGTGACAGCATGCCAAGAATTTAGCACAGTACTCAAAGCTTCCTCAGTAATTATTTGAAAACCAGCATTAAACAGTTAAAGCAAAGCATGCGTCAGACGCAACCGTGATTCACATCGCCCACATTATTTCTCCTTATATTTTTTCCTTCTAATTTCTTTCTGTTTCCAAGTCCCCCTGTGGCTTTATTTTGATGGATGTTTGGCCCCGAGGAGAAAGGTAAGACTGGCGGAGGATTAGGAAGGGAAAATTCTTTGTTGTGCTTGCTCACCGTGCCAGTAGCCCTGGCAACCAGCTACAGGCTGGCTCTGCGGACATTCAGGTCCCACCTAGATTTATGCTGCCCAGGGTTCTAGACATGCATCAGAATGGATTCTCCAGGTGTCTTCCGATCCCAACACTCTTCTGAGACACCTTAATCTTCGGATCAAAGAAAGGCTCCCACGTGCAGGAGACAGGGAGCATGATTTGACCAAATCTAATTTTTCTATGGATATGGGTGTGTTTTTATTTCCACCTTCATAAAGGGAAGAAGAAAAAGAAAAAGAGAACGGGAGGAAAGAGCATATGTTATTTCTTTGCTGCCATCTGAAACAGCCAAGCAGAGAGCCAATTTATTCAGCTTAATTCATTCCAGATTTCTCAAGGAATAAACAGTATTCTCAAGAGTTCTCAGATGTGTGGCCAATAGAGATCCAGTTGCCAGAGAGAGCTAATGTCAAACATGCAGGTAGCCCCCAGTCAGAGCACAGGGCAGTAGAGATGGAAGCCAGACCTAAGACACTTTCTGGGAAGCCCTGGAGGCTCAGGGACTGTGAGATGTGACGATGCCTTTGCATATTCTAAGCACAACTGAATGGGTCCCTGGAAGCAATACTGTGTCAACTCTGATGAAAGAGGGAAACGTTTCCTTTCTCAGATTAAGAAGGGCAAAGAGAAGTTCACTGGTACTCTTCTGAAGTACTCTTCTTGAAGCCTACATAGCCTTCAAGAACCCGCAGGACCCCAACATTTCTGTAAAGCGTTCCAAAATGATTCTAGTCACTACTAATAATGGATTCCACACCCTGCTTCTCAGATGAGGCAATAGAGCCTCCCTGTTCGCTGGACACACATCTCCTTGACTTTGTGAATGGTTGGCATGCACAGACGAGACAACACGTCTAGGAAGCAAGAGTCTGGGGTTCAAGTTCAGACTCATCCTAACTTGCTGTGTGAATTTAGACAAGTTAGACCTCTGATATTGTTTGTTCATTTGAACAATAGAGACAGTAATCTCCAGGTCTCAGGTAATGTGACTAATGAAGCAGGTCCACTACCGTTACTGTTATTTTTGTCATTTTGTCAATAGGAGTTAGATTTCATCCAGCTCATCAATGGCTTCTCAAAGGAGCATTGAGCACTGTGTTTGTTGGGGGGGGGCAGCTCTCACTCTTCCTCTGCCTTGCTTTGGATGAGAAGGTCATGCTTCTTGGGTGCGTGGTGAGAGAGTTTCAGTAGGATTAAAGTCAGACATGAGGCAGAGGGCAGAAAAGGCTGGGGTGGGCAGGTCACCTGGGCATGTCTGACCCTGGCTGTCTCTGCTCTGGCCACTAGACACACCTATCTGGTTCTATCTCTCTCTAGGTGTCCACGGCCTCAGTCTTTGGCAATGTCTGTTTCTTGCTTACGTAATAAGAATGGTTTCCTACGTAGCTCGTCTCTGGTTCCCACCGTCCCTTCTGGCCTTTGAACTCTTCTTCCAACAGCCTTACTGTTTTCAGCACTGAGTTTCTGTGTTGAGCTCTGACTCAGACACTGAAGAAGGTGATGCTCCTACACTATTGCTATTGCTACTGTCCTTTTCTTAAAGATGATAGAGGGAGGAGTCTTGGTAGATAGGGAATATAGGCTATGAGTGAATCTAAAGCATATGTAAACATTTTCCTGCTACTGATAAAGAAACCAACGCCCAGGACAAAGAAATGCTTTATCCAGTGTGACACAACTATGAAAACATCCATCATGCAGGCCCATGGGAGCTGCATTTCTATAAGAGCTGAGAGTGTAGGCTGCATATTAGTGAGACAGAGATTTCTCCTTCTACAGTGACGGTTCCTAGCAAACAGCTGATGCTCTGCAGACACAGATGTTCAGTGTGCGCTAGCTGCGCATGGTAAACCTCTTGGAGAAACAGAGAAGCATAGAATCACTAATGTGTCTCCAACTTATGCTCAAAATACTGGCATTAAAATTTGACATTAATTTGTCTTGCTCAGACTAGAGGAGATAAATGATAGTTTGCAAAATAAAAGATAAATATTAGTTTACAAAAAACATCCATTATCTATTGGGCTCATTTTGTTTGAGGGAAAACATACAGGCTTCAAGTGACTTGTTCAAAGTCAGGTCCTGGTCTGGACCTAAGCAGATGATTTGATTGTAAATGAACAGTGTTCCAATTGCATTGTCCTGTGCTTCCTATCTGACATTTGCAGCAGAGGACATCTGGAAACCATCACAGATTTAGCCATAATGACAGCATTAACAAGTTGGAAATATCCTTCTTGAACTGGATACTTAGAGCTCCAGGGAGCTCACAGGGGTATCCTGGGGCTACTTGAAGCCAAAGAATAAGCCCTCTGGATCTTTCCGAGCAGGCAATTTGCTTGAAGACTTGAGTGACCGTGTAAGTGCTTTAAATAAAAGATCAGTTCCCGTTAAAGCTAGCATGAATATATTACAAGCAGGAATGCAATCCTAGGGATCTTTATGGAAAAGTATATAAAAGACCTAAAATAATTTCTGGCTTTATTGTTTAAACTTTAGCAAGTACCTGCATTTGGCAGGGGATATGTCCTCACCAACTACAGATGTATTTGGTAAGACCTTAAAAAATGCTATATTTTTTAAGTACCATTTTAAAAAAATCAAAGTAACACATGTACATAATTAACAAATCAAATAGCATGGAGGGATTATAACGGAGCCCAGCACTTCCCTATTTCTTTCCTACCCATCCTTGGCTCCAATCTCATCACTCAGAATAGTGGTTCATTGGGTGCTCCTGTGTTTTCCAATGATATGTGCATTATTGTATCATGATAAACCAATTTTTAATATTAGCCATTAATTTCAACATTCAATAATAAAGCTTTACCTTACTTCGACACTGCTAAAAATATCACTTAGCCAATATGGGATTGATTTTTCATCCTCCTAATGGTAGTTTGAGATGGATTTTTGAGATTATTTTTACATACTGTTAAACATCTTCTCCTTAAAGTTTACGAGATATCCATCTATATAATCTTTTGGTTGTTGAATTGTCTGCCTTTTTATTTAGACCCTCAACATACCTGAAATTTTTTGTTGTTGTTGTTAAGTATAGTATAAGAAACAAGGTTATATTTCATAGAATGAAAAAACATATATTTACAAAAGACTTCTTTACTCAACATATAACCCACAAAGGGTTCATTTCATAACATATAAAAATATCTTCAGATTGGGCTTTTTAAACCTTGAATTCTGTATGAGCATTCATGCATGTTAAAAAGTAGATTCTAGAAGGGGCTATTCTAATGATTCGTAAATACACAAAAATGTTTTTAATTTTTAGAAAGGCAAACTAAAGCAATGGTGGAAACCCATTTTATATTCTTGAATGACAATATATTAAGATCTTTGATAGTAACAAATGTTGACAAAATTGTAGAGCAATTAGGTGTCTTCTCAGCTAAACCAGTTTGGAAAATGTTATGATTTTAATCTAGAGCCTCCTCTTAGTGTCATGTTTGGAATGCTTGGTCCCCAACTTGTGGCATTATTCTGGGTTGTTCTGGAAACTTTGGGAAGTGGGACCTAGCTGGAGGAAGTTGGTCACTAGGGGCAGATACCTGGGGCTTTATGATCCTTAACTCTCTCCCATAAAGCATTCTGATCTTCCACAAGATGAACAGCATCTGACACATGCTCCCACCACCACTGTCTGAGTGTTGCCACAATGCCTTCCCTTCTAGAACAACTAAAATCCCCTGAAAGTGTGGTCCAAAACAAATATCCCTGTGAGTTCTTTCTGTTGAGTGTTTTGGTCACAGCGATTCACAATAAAGAATGCAGAAAAGTGGTACCAGAGAAGTGGGGTCATTGCCATGTCTGAATCTGATCATGTGGTTCTCGCGCCTTTGGAACTAGTTTGTGTCAGGAGCATGGAACAGTTTGGAGATGCAGACCAGGGAAGCCCTAGGATGCTGTAAGCAGAGCTTGACAAGCCATTCTGATGGGAGTTGAGATGATCAGTGTAGCAGTACGCCACAATCTTTTACCCTCTATTTAGGGAAGGGGAAAGGAAAGATAGAAATCTTCACCACTTTTACAAGCAGCCTTGATGTAGAAAGAAAGAAAGAAAGAAAGAAAGAAAGAAAGAAAGAAAGAAAGAAAGAAAGAAAGGAAGGAAGGAAGGAAGGAAGGAAGGAAGGAAGAAAGAAAGAAAAAAAGAAAGAAAGAAAGAAAGAAAGAAAGAAAGAAAGAAAGAAAGAAAGAAAGAAAGAAAGAAAGAAAGAGAAAGAAAGAAAAGAATCTTCACAGCCTCTTTTTAGGCTGTCCTAAGTTTGAAGAAGACGAGATGACAGTGAGTCAGACTAGCATCTCAGCTCACGGTCTATAAACACAATCTTTCCAACCTTTGTTCTTTTAGGAATTATCACACTAATGACAGCAACCCAACCAGCAAACCACCAACCAGTGCCCGAACCGATTTGTTGGGAATTCAGACTCTTTTTACCCTAAGCCAAAAGTTCCCATAAACCCATATGACACGCAATCCCCAAAACAAGCTACAGGCGCCAGAATGATTACACCTACCCAAATTATAGCCACCTGAATCAAGCATTCCAAACCCAACTCGTAAACTACTATACCTCAGTTGGGGTGGGAACACAAACCTAATCCAAACGCCATTTTGTGTTTTTACAGAATCCAAAATAACAAAAACTTCTTCCAAGTGTTCCGCTACAGACTGTCTATAGAAATGCATACAGTTCTAGATGAAAGTAAATGCTCTATCTGGAACTAGGTTAGTTCCATTTGTGATGCATCAGACAATGAATGTATCTACATTTGCTCACATCCCGAAAAAGTGAATGAGGTTAAATAAGAAATGCAATGCACTAATTGGCAAAGGAAATTTTAAAGAAGTACAGTGTCAGGGTGTTGCATGGTTAATGCTCACTGCGTTTAGCTAGGCTTATAGTGAGAATCAGTAGCAAAATAATCAAGCAGGAAGATTTGAAAAACATTCAGTTTGTCCAGAGTGGGTGTTAGTTTAAAGCTGTGGACAAACAGGCTGTAGTTGTCAGATAGATTGGAGTCATGCAAGAAAAGCCATCTGCTTTGTGGGTGGACAAGGGCAAAGGACATTTTAGAAACTGATTAGACCTTACCCAAGGAGGGCTCCAGGGTATAAATTGTAACTCATCTGAAAGGTTGTCTTTTGGAGAGTACTGCTGGAATGTTCTACTTGCAAAAGGTCACCTAGTGAAGTATTTTCCCAGGCTCAGCCATCGAGGCTCAAGGGTCACTATTGCTGTGGTCAAAGAGTGCCTAGCTACTTCTCCAACTGGCAGCAGAAAGTGACATTGTCCAAGTGATGCTGGCTTTGTATACATGCTAAATACAGGAGTTATGAGAACATGGGGGTGTCTACCAAGAATTCCGAAGAAAGTCTAAGAAGCTGGGCCATGTGGATCAGAATCCGATTCCCTGCATGGAGTCCATCCGACAGGATAACGCATAGGGCTGCGATGGTGAGGCCTAAATTGCAATAGAGACTCAAAGATATTGAGGGGTTAGAAACATGGAACCACTGCTGTGAAGAGCTACAGATATCAAGGGAAACATCCCCAGAGAGAGGCCGTGTGGCCTAAGGGTGGAGCCAGCCAAGCCCATTGGAGCTCACGCCTTGCCACCATGTGGCCCAGACGCAGGACACCACATCTACAGCATTTGATGTCTATACTGCTGGATGTCAGTCCCACTCTGGTCCCATTCCTCCTTTCCATACAAACCCCCCATCCCCCCTTTGGTAATGGGAGTGCTTACTCTATACATTCTATGTATATTGGAAGCATATAACTTTCTATGTTCTTTTTCTTACAGAGGTTCACAACTAAATGATTGTCTGGGGTCTCACTACATTCCTTTGGCCTAGACTTCTGAATTATCTGGAAACTGTTGAGACTTTAGAGGCTCTTCAAGGTGGATTTAATGTATTTGTATTATGTAGTGGCTATGAGCCTTTGGTAGCCAGGGGAAGACTGTCTCCTCTAGGGTCGTGTTTTGAATGCTTGTCTCCAACTGGGGATACTACTTTGAGAAATTTTGGAAACGTTGGGAGGTAGGGTCTAGCTGAAGGCAGTAGCTGGGCCCTCGGGATTGTATTATCTCTGGCTCCATCCTCTTACACTCTTTCTGCCTCCCAGGCCACTGTGATGTGAGCAGCCTCTGCACACGTTCCCACCATGTGGTCTGGGCTGTTCCTCTGGGCCTTCTCCATCACGATGGACTAAGACCCTCTGAAACTACAACCCAAAAAAACCTCCCCTCCCCTAACTTGTTTCTGTAATGTATTTTTGTCAGAGTGATGCAACTTAACTAATACAGAAAACTATTGGAAATAGCTGCTAAAGCTTAAAACACACATATCCCATAATCCTGCAGGTCTAGTCTTTTATACCAAGAGAAATGTGCATATATAAACACAAAGAGATGCTTATGACAATATTGTTCATAATAAACCCAGAATGAAAACAATCTAAAAGTCTAGAAAACAGACAAATGCATTGTAGAATATTTTTATATAAAAAAATGATGATCCACAAATATAATGTAGACAAACTGGTACACGTGCACACACACACACATACACACACATACACACACACGTGCACACACACACATACGTGCACACACATACATACACACACATGTGCACACACACACACACATACACACACACATGTGCATACACACACGTGCAAATATACACTCACATGGACATTATTTCTTTGAAGACCAGAAAAGCAAGCTGGCACTTTGGAAGAAAGCTGACTGTAGGTATCACTAGTAGGTAGAGTACTGCGTGTGTATATATTGAGCGTATCACTGTGTTAGACTTGTCCATAATGAAATGCCCCAGAACACGTGGCACAAATGACCTAATTCTACTGTCCTTCAATTCTCAATCCATAAGTTTTCAATAAGGGCTCAACAGAGTTGAGAGTTGAGTTCTTTGTAGGCCTTTCTCCTTGTCTTGTTGATGACTACCTTCTTCATCTGCCTTCTCATGCTGCTTTCTCTGTATGTGTCTGTGACCTAAAGGGAGTCAGCATATTGGACAAAATATTGTCATCATATCAGACAAAGGATCATTCTAATGACCTCATTTTAAATTAATGACACCTTTAAAGACCTTCTGTCCATGCATAGCCACTTCTTCAGTTGATAAAATATTAGAACTTTGATGGGACTCAATGTGGTTTGGGTGAAGATGACCTCAATAGGCTCCTATAGTTGAATAGTTGGTCCCCAGTTGGTGGAGCTTATTAAAAGGCCTTATTGGAGGATGTGTGTCACTAGGGTTATAGTTTAAGGTTTCAAAAGCCCAAGCCATTCCCAGCATCTCTCTCTGCCTCATTGTTGTATCTCAAAATGTAATGCCTGCCTGCCTGCCGCCATGCTCCATGCCATGATGGTCGTGGATTCTGACCCTCTGAAATGCTGAACTCCAAATAAACACGTTCCTTATGAGTTGCCTTGGGCATGATGTCTTATCACAGCAATAGAGAAGTAACTGAGAAAGGACCCAGTGGAGAAGGGCTCCAGCACTGGAGCTGAAGCTGGAAACATTTTATGTATTGACATGCCACGTGGTGCTTGGAACTGTCACATGGGATCCAACTTGGAGGTAATTTATGGTAGGAAACATTTGTTTCCTTTTGGGAGGCATGTTGTGTTTTATTATATACAGGATAAACAGATATGATTAATAACATGAACTAGTCATCTCTAAAGTAACAAACAACTAAATTCTCAGAAGTTTATAACAGTAAATATTTATTTCCCATTCTCATTACTTCTCAATGGCTGTGGAGTGGATCTGTTGAATCTAGGCTAAAGGCAAAGCCCTTACTAGGACATGGCATTCTTATGACAGAGAGACAAGAACAAGAGAATTGTTGGGCGCTGATGATGCTCCTGAAAGCGAAATCTAAATGGACACTATGCTGCCACCCTTTAAAGCCCCTGGTGATCATTGTCAGAGGCAAGGAGTACCAATCCCTTCCTCTGTGTGAGACACTGCAGGCAAACAGAAAAAAATGGCAAAAAAACACTTTTAGAAATTGGGACAACAAATAACATAGTAAAAAAGATTAACGGAACATTATGGAGCTGGGCTAGGCGTACGGCTTGGTTGTAGAGTACTTATCTAACATGTTCAAGGCTCTGGTTTCAATGCCCACAGAAGGGGGAAGGGAGGGAGAGAGGAGGAGCGGAAAGGAGAGCGGGAGGAAGGAGAAAGAGGTAGAAAGAAAGAGGAGATTCCAGGGTGGAGGAAGAAAGGTACAGAGCTGGAGGAAGATTTGAGGTGCTGAGAAGACACTGTTAATTAGTCATCAAATGGGCAAAGATCACCAACTTAAGTAATTAATGTATGGGCTAACAGGTAACCTTATCTATTGCTGGGGGTATAAACTATTACCTCAGCCTGTATGAAGAACAATTTGACAGTGTCTCCAGCATTTATTCATTTACATAACTTTTTGAATAAATGATTTCATTTCTAAATCTGCCTACCCCACACCACATACATACAGAAAATTAAAGCATGTATGGTATTTGTTATAGCATTGTTTGTAAAGTTGAGCAAACATAGAAAATGAATATTCTCCCATGAAGTACTGAAAACATAAGCTGAAGCACACACATCCGTATGATGGAATAGTATAAAGCCAACACACAAATAAGACACTTCTCCAAGTCCCTAAATGGAAGATCTGTAGCATACGTTAAGTGCAAGAGGGGAAATTCAGAAAAAGATTTGTCCAGAAGGCCACCTTGTGTGGAAAGGAAAAAGTGGACAGAATGAAAACGATTGGCTGAGTGTTGCTATGGCACCAGAGGAAATGGGTCTTCAGCTCCTTTGATTTCTACTTCTGCATCATTTTCCTGGGTTGCCTAGCTATGAACACCCTATCAATCAATAGGCAACCTGACAAGCTTAGATGAACAATCTGGAAAAACGTAAAGAAGTGGTGTAACAAACCAAAAAGATTCCCAGGATTTGTTTTTCAGTGTGTGTGTGTGTGTGTGTGTGTGTGTGTGTGTGTGTGTATGTGTATGTGTGTGTGTATGTGTCTGTGTGTGTGTTTATGTTTGTGTGTGTTTGTGTGTGTGTGTGTATGTGTGTGTGTTTATGTGTGTGTGTATGTGTGTGTGTGTGTCTGTGTGTATGTATGTGTGTGTGTCTGTGTGTGTGTCTGGGTGTATGTATGTGTGTATGTGTATGTGTCTGTGAGTGTGTCTGTGTGTATGTATGTGTGTATGTATGTGTGTATGTGTGTGCGTGTGTGTCTGTGTGTATGTATGTGTGTGTGTATGTGTGTGTGTGTGTGTCTGTGTGTATGTGTGTGTGTGTGTGTGTGTATGTATGTGTGTGTATGTGTGTGTGTATGTATGTGTGTGTGTGTATGTGTGTGTGTGTGTGTATGTGTGTATATGTGTGTGTATGTGTGTGTGTGTATGTGTGTGTATATGTGTGTGTGTGTTGTATGGTGTGTGTGTAGATGGGATATATGTGCAATCATGTGTGTGAATACAGGTGCACACGCGCCATGGTGTGCAAATGGAGGTGTCAGTCTTAACACCTTTCACCTTGTTTGAGAATAGGTCTCTGTTGTTTTCTGCTGCACACTCCAGGCCAGTTGGTCCCAGAGCTTTCAGGAACTCCCCTGTCTCTGCCTTCCATTTCTCCATTGGAGTGCTGCGCTTCCAGATGCACCTGCCCTGTGTCTGGCTTTCCCATGGGTTCTGGGGATTCAGGGTCAGGTCCTCACTCCTGTGTAAGTGCTTGTAGAGCCATATCCTTGGCCCAGTTCGAGGATTCACAACCAAATGGAGCAGAGTTCAAACCCTAGGCTCTATCCGTGGCGACCATATTTCTATACATTCCATAAAGTAGAAGTCTCTAAGATAAAGACCACAAGGCTGAACTAGTGGCACTGTTGGAAGAGGCAGGGGGTGAAGCGCTCTGCTAAGAGAACAGTAGCCATCTTTTTGGAACACTTCTGGTCATTTCACAGTGGAGGGAATCAACACTCGTGGAGAAGATGAAATGTATTTTAAGTCATCATACATGTTTGCATGCTTCATAAAGAGTTCTTCCAGGGCAGCCTCAGCCTCTACAACACTCACTGAACTCTACTGAGGTGAGGGCCACGGTCTCAGGGCTGAGCAGTGCTTCTGCTTGTTGGCTCAGTTTCAGGAGCTATAGCGGCCTCATCTTTGGTGATTCCAGTAAGGCCATCCTTCGTCAGGGACACACACCTGAGACAGTCGCTTCCTTCTTCCCCTGGGGACTCTGTTGGGCCAGTAGCAGACAGGGTGGGAAATCTGACTGCATGAGCTGCTCCTACACTCCAAGAAAGCTCATTAATTTCTCTCATTTTTGAGATTTATTTTATTTTCTGTGTATGAGCGTTTTGCCTGCACGTATGCATGTGTCCCACATGCATGCCTGGTGTGCCCACTGAGGCCAGAAGAAGGCATTGGCTCTCGTAGAAATGGACTTACAGATTGTTGTAAGTCGCTACATAGGTGCTGGGAAACTAATCTTGGTCCTCTGCAAGAGCATCAAAAGACCTTATCTGCTGAACCATCTCTCTTCTTCCAAGGCCCATTTCTGATGCATGCTCACCAAGTCCTTCCCCAGAATGATCTATGCTTCATGAAGGAGCTGTCATGGCAACTGCCAATTTAATCTCTGTACTCACAAGGAAGGCAAAGCCACCTCCTTTTAAAACAAATGGCCAAGGAAGCTTTGTGCCTGCCTCCATCTTAAAGGAAGCCTGAAGTGCAACTGAGTTCAGGAAGGCGGCTTCTAACTCCAAGTGTCTGCTTACTACAACCCTACTCCCATGCATCAGGTGCTTCAAAGTTAACTCAAGGTTGACACTGGCATAGAATCAGGCACCTCTCTTTGGAGCAGCCTTTTCCCCTAGGGTTAGAGATTTCTGAACACAGAGCAAATGAAGTTGAAGGTAGAGGGTGATGAACCATTGTACTTTGCGGGGCTCAGCTATTTAGGCTAAATAGGCTAAAATCTTAGCCAGACAAAATACCAGGCTTCTGCTAACACTCACTAGAACCCATTTGTACTCCGATCATAGTCAGCTGCCCCATACTGGCTGAGTGGGCAGAAACAGGATGGTGCACCTGGCCACCGTTTCCTGGTGGAGAAAGGCAAAGAGCTGTTCACTCTGGGGACAGGCCTAATGCTATTTGTTTTACAAATAAAGATGCTAATAAATGAACTTGAGAGAACCTCATCCTGGTTTGCAAAATTCAGGTACATAGGTACCCACTTGTAATCCCACTACTCGGAAGGCCCAGACAGGAAAGCTGTGAGTTCCAGATCATTCTGGTACCTGGAGGAACTGTATCTCAAAACAAGCCAATTAACAAATAAATAAACAAATAAAAATAAACCCCAAATCTTAGTATCATAGAACACGGTCACATGACCACCTGTGTTCAATTTGTGTATTATGAGCTCAACACAAGTGGGAGCCCTGAACAGCAAGTCGTTCATGGACCATGGAGGAAGCACTCAGTGCTGGGTGGCCATCTCGGATAGCTCCACAGACCGGCTGATCGCATCTATATGTAGCACATGGTAAAAGCAAATTCTTTTCAATTTACCGGTCATCCTCACCTCCACTGCCCTAAGTGTTTCAAATTCTGCAAGCTCAGGCGTTTTATAATAAAGCAGTCATGGCTCTTTCCAGTCAATAGCTCCCTGTAAGATCAAAGAGCCTTCCCTTGAAACTTGTGCCACAGCCGCTCTCTGCTCACCTCTTCGGTGGCTCTGAAGTGATTTCATCTTGAGCTGACTCCAGGCAGGTGCTCTGCCTAATTGAAACATTTCGAGACGCGGCCTGTAGCCTGCTTAGGGACGTCTCTCTAAACTGCCCGAGGAACGGTAGTTTATGAATCTGACAAATGAACCGAATTGAAGGGGATAAACCTTCCAAGCGTCTTGATGTCTGGTGTCAGGAAGCTCTTTGGAAGATGTTGACTTTTGCTTTTTTTGACTCTGCCTTCCCACTTTTGTGCGCTCAAGTTTCCACGGCCTGTGGCCATGAGCTCCTTCAGTCCAGTGATTTATTTCTGAGGGGCAGAGTTAGGACGACCAGCTGGTAAAAGCATTTGAGAAGGACTGAATGGATTCTCGGGACACGACGTGTCATAAGACTTATAAGAAGTTTATGGATCTCCGTGGAAATCTGACTCATTTTTCTTATCGCCCATATAAAGGTTTTAAGGCAAACAGATGAATCATACAGAGGTGCTTATTTGGCGAATAGGGGACATCTGGGCTATAGTCACAGTAAGTAAATATTAGCCCGTGAGGGCGGGGGAGGGGAGGCTTCAACTTATCTGGAGGGATTTGGGGAAACAAACGTCGAGGTTAACTTATCTTTACAATCGAATCACAGCACTAAATATTCGAGCGTTTCTCTTTGATGAGAGCTGCCTAAAAATTTTAATCTAGAACAATGACAGACATATTTATTTCTTTGCAGGACTGAAGATTAAACCCAGGACCTTATACTTGCTAGGCAAGCGCTCTACTGCTGAGCCGCATCCCCCAGTCCTGCTAAACATTTTCACACACCCACCCTTGATACTCCCCAGAGTTTTTCCTACAATAAGCACAAGTCCCTCGTCAAAAAGAAAGGGCTCCACGAACTTTACGTCGATGTGTTGACTCTTGGCTGTATGAAAAAATCTGAGTAAAAAGGTTTGGCTTGAAAATGTTTTCCAAGAAGTAAGCGTGCATCGATTCTGGAGCCTGGGTAAAAATTCCCCCCGGGGCCAATCAGCAGAGATGTAGAAGAAATGAGGTGTGGGAATGAGGCTGGGTGTAGGGAACGATCTTGCAACCCAGTTAAAAGCGCCGTGCTTAGAAACAGCCTTTGCCTCCTAGTAGGAAAGTGCTTTCTCGTCTCTGGTTTTAGAGCCCTGGGTTGCCTTCATCTTCATTGCCGTTCCTTTCAGCCTCAGAGACGGATGGCCAGCTGCCCTGAGTATGCCAGCGACACTATCCACATCCTGAGCACCAAGTCAAGCTGTTACCCCTGCTTATAAAGCTCTCTCTGTTCCTCCCCTGGCACTCATCTTGGAATTCTCCTTCTAGTTAGTACCTCTTCAGACGCCCTGTGGTCCCTGAGATGCAAGGTATAAAAAGCACAGGCGAGGAAGAGGGTTTTAGTGAGAATCTAAGTCTTATTGGCAAAGTTCTACCTGCAAAGTGAGCAAATGGCCACATGACCACTTTGAAGACTGAAGTTTTTCAGGTATTCTCAGAGAAACCAGAGGTGATAGAAAGATAGATAGATAGATAGATAGATAGATAGATAGATAGATGATAGATAGATGATAGATAGACAGATGATAGATAGATGATAGATAGATAGAGAGATAGATAGATGATAGATAGATAGATGATAGATAGATAGATAGATAGATAGATAGATAGATAGATAGATGATAGATAGATAGATGATAGATAGATAGATAGATAGATAGATGATAGATAGATAGAGAGATAGATAGATGATAGATAGATAGATGATAGATAGATAGATAGATGATAGATAGATAGATGATAGATAGATAGATGCTAGATAGATGATAGATAGATAGATAGATAGATAGATGATAGATAGATAGATGATAGATAGATAGATAGACAGATAGATGATAGATAGATAGATAGATAGATGATAGATAGATAGATAGATGATAGATAGATAGATGCTAGATAGATGATAGATAGATAGATAGATAGATGATAGATAGATAGATGATAGATAGATAGATAGACAGATAGATGATAGATAGATAGATAGATAGATAGATGATAGATAGATAGATAGATAGATAGATAGATAGATGATAGATAGATAGATAGATAGATGATAGATAGATAGATGCTAGATAGATGCTAGATAGATGATAGATAGATAGATAGATAGATGATAGATAGATAGATGATAGATAGACAGATAGATGATAGATAGATAGATAGATAGATGATAGATAGATAGATGATAGATAGACAGATAGATGATAGATAGATAGATAGATAGATAGATAGATGATAGATACATAGATGATAGATAGATAGATAGATAGATGATAGATAGATAGATAGATAGATAGATAGATGATAGATAGATAGATAGATAGATGATAGATAGATAGATAGATGATAGATAGATAGATGATAGATAGATGATAGATGATTGATAGATAGATAGATAGATAGATAGATGATAGATAGATAGATGCTAGATAGATGCTAGATAGATGATAGATAGATAGATAGATAGATGATAGATAGATAGATGATAGATAGACAGATAGATGATAGATAGATAGATAGATAGATAGATGATAGATACATAGATGATAGATAGATAGATAGATAGATAGATAGATGATAGATAGATAGATGATAGATAGATAGATGATAGATAGAGACAAATGGTAGACAGATGATAGAGACAGATGATTCATAGATTAATTGATAGACTGAGAGGTATAGATGATAGTAGATAGGTGATAGACCTATTGCACTGAATTGCCTCACATTTTATAGTGACTAAAAGTTCAGACCCAAGACATGCAATTGGCAAACAGGGACACAGGAAAACTGTAGAAAACCTATAGGCTGCAAAGCTCTTGGGACCAAGAGTTGATAGTACAACTTCTAGCTCAAGAGCAATAGACTTAAGACCCAATGGTAGTCGTACACCGCTGTGGGGCAGCTCAGCAAGGAAGACACAGAGGCATATTTCATAACTTCAAACCCTGCCAGACCTCAGCAGAGGGAACCACCATCACGGCAAGCACCAACCTGGACAGTGGAACCCCGAGCATCTGTGCTCAGGTGTTTTATTCTTTCAGAACTCCTTACGTGTTCTACTGATAGCACATGCAGATCATTAGCAATTAAACAAACCCCACAGAAATCCAACTCCTTCAAATAATACAAAATGCCAAGTTCTATGAATCCCTTTTTCCAACAGTGCATAAAACAATTTCAAACATAGCTAAAAAAAAAAAAAAAACAAAACTTCCCCAACACCCAATATGAGCTCAGGTCTAAATGAGTATGACAAATCTCCAGATGAAGCATTAAGAAGTTTCTGAAACTCTTAAGAGAACCAACATATTCTTCTATTCAAGCCTACAAGTAATTGAATGAGGCCCACCACATGGAAGATGGCATTCCGTGGTACTATCTACCAACTTAATAAATGTTAATATTAGACAAAACACCCTCTAACACACAAAATTATGGCATCTGGATACTCCATGGGGAAGACACATTGATCCATAAGGCTGACTATCACGTGAGTTATTCTGAACGTCTACGAAGCAATTCTTCACATCTACCATGTCTACTGTATCCAACAGTTCCTATTGATGAGGTGAAAACTTGGATTAGAAGAAAGCTCTTTGCCTTTTGTTTCCTGCTACAATTTTGCATTAGTAAACCCTCAGCTTTAGTAATAGATTCATTTTAGTTCTTTGACACCGGAAATAAATTGCCTCAGAGCTGCCAGTGTGGCTCAATGAGTACAGTGCGTGCCTTGCAAGCATGAAGTCCTGGGTTCGATGCCCAGTTCTGCACTAACAGCACGATGAGAGATATATGGAACCCCAGCACCTGTACAAAAAAGCAGGAGAGTCAGGAGTTCATGAGGCTTCAGCTACATAGTGAATTTGAGGCTAACCTGGGCTACAGAAAACCTCATTTCTAAGTGAATAAATAAAATTCGTAGCAGAATACAGAAAACCTAAATACGTAAAGGTAGAAGCTACGGTTTGTGCTGAAACATTGATGACAGCAGGGCGCACACAGGGTCTGAAGGCATGAAGCACACCTTAAGGGCAGTGTGATAGCCATAGTATTGGAGAAGGAGGACATTGACTTCTCCCACTGCACAGGTCACGCAAACAACAGAGGTCTCAAGTGCCAGGCCCTGTATGTATAGCTACTCAGCCATGTCTGCTTCTGCCCGCATATCAAGGCTTCTCTACTGAGCTAATCCCAAGAACCCCCTCTCTCTTGCTTGCTCAGCTACTACAGTCAAGGACAGGCTCACTGAGACTCCTAGGATTCACTCTTGTTTCCCCGTTGTCCTAGCCATCACAAAGGCGAGATCAGAACACCAACCCTCATCCCTAAGGTCACACATAGGTTTCTGGTTTCCTCTTGAAATAACTCAGAAGGAAAATCAGTTCTCCTGCATTGGCTTAGCAGACATCAAAGATTGTGAGTGCATTCAATGCCAGGAAAATGCTACATTTCTAAATGTGGGGTCCAAGCTGCCTCCCTCATCTCCCTCCTCCCCTTGGCCCAGCACAGCAGCTGTCAGACTGTGGTACTCTGCCCTCAGAGGATCTCAGGAGAAACTTCTCTCCACAGGTGATTAAACACGAGTTGCGTGTACTAAATCAAGAGTACAGGGTCAACACCCATACGCAGTAATTGCCCATTGTTCAAGGCTATGCAGACATCTCCTCCCCAGGAGAAACTATAATTACAACCAGTGCTACTAGACTGATCCCACACACACACATATTCACTCTTAGAATTTATAGTCCCTTGAGGTATGGAAATATTTTTTTTCTAACCAAGAAGGTTAGCCTATGTTGAGAAGGAAGGTAGCTAGCCCAAAGCAGCAGTTGAAGGTGAGCAGAAGTCAGTCTGATTCCAAGAACAGAAACTGACTTGTAACAAACCCGTCTCAGGGAAAGACGAGTTTTTAAAATGAGGCTGCCCACGCCGAACCCTGACTCTTATGAGTAAGTTGTCCTTTCTAATGCATGGAAACACAGTCTAAAAGGTGGGTTAGGGTGAGAGATTTTGATCTGGGATCCAACATGGAAGGAGCTTAGAACTTATGACTCCCATCCACACAAGTAGAAACAAGCTAAACAAACTGACAATCAGCTTCTCCTCTCAGATCCAGCAGAGACCCAGAGTCACATGGCAAATACTTCCAAACCAGAAAGCCACACAAGCAGTTACAGAGAGCAACCATTTAGCAGAGTACAAACCCATTAGTAGAAGGTATCGCTGGGCCCAGCACTGAGGTAGAAAAGCTACACTGTAGCTACTACACATTGCCCGAATCTCACCACAAGGTTCTAGGGGAAGGGGTGCCTAGGCTTTGGGGAGTTTTACCTCTGGGAGCATTGATTCTCACAGTGAAGATGAGAGAAAACGTTTTTGTGTCTCTGGAGGAGGTGAGGAGATGATCAACCACCGTGAGATAGGACACAGCGTTTTGTTCAATTCAGTTAGCTCACATGCAAGGGGGTGGGTAGCCAAGGCTACACCACTGGGCTTTGTCAGAGGGTAAGCCATCTGGAAAGGAGTGGCTCAGCTCTAACCCACTGTGGTCTTCCTGTCTTGTCTTAATAGAAAGAGAAAGCCCAATATTGTGAAATAACTGTAAAGACAGACCACAGCCCAGGGGTCTAGCAACTGCTGAAATGTCGTAGAGGAGCAGGGGTAGACTTTCCTTCAGAAGCAGTGCGAGCAAGAAGGAAGTGAAGACTTTCAGATATTTGGATGTAACGAACAAGCAAACCTTCCAGCCCGGAGGACCATAACCTCAGATCTGCCCTGAGACAGAAGGTTCAGTGAGTAGTGACTGCCACCAAGCATGACAATTTCAAGTTCAACTCCCAGGACCCATATGGTAGAAAGAGAGAACCTATTCCTATAGGTTGTAGTCTGACTTCCACATGCATGCATGTATGTACACACCCACACAAACACACATGAATAGACACACATGCATACACATGCACGCACAGACTGAATAAATGTCACTAAAGTGTTTTAAATTTAGTAAATGCTTTAAAACCGTTGATTAAAAGTCAGGCTGTCAAAATAGATTAAAAAAAAAAACAAGACCCAGCTATTGCTGTCTACAAACCCACTTTACATATAAATACTCAGACTAGAAACAGAGATGGAGAAAGATAAGTCATACCAGCACACTCTAGTTCTGTCTAGGTTTGTTCCTAGAGTCTTCATTTCCGTAAAATGCACTGTTGCCAGGCCTGTCTCAGTTATGGGTAAACTTGAGAAGTCCTGCAGAACATAAACCCACGGACACTACCCAACAGCAGGCCAAACAACTTCCTTGAAAGGCATCCGCTCTCTACCATGGAAAACTTGACGCCCTCTGTTTTCATTGTAATAAACAAAAAGTGAATGCATTCTCTCTATCTCGGTCTCTCTCTCTTGTTTATCTGACCATGCTTGGCTACTTCTACTTGCTTTAGATCTGACATTATATGATAGGTTTGAAGTTATCTTGGGATGTTTGCTCATAAGCACAAGGCTCAATGAAAGAGATGATTTAGAGCAGACAGGCCAAAGGCAACCTTGCCGGTGGGATTCAAACATGAAAGACTTGCTTAAGGCTTGTATAAGTGTAAGCCACATAGAGTTGGATCTTGGTTTTTGCCCACTTGGATAGTCGGTACATTTAAACCGTTGACGCTGAAAGTGACAGACAATTGGGTCAGTATCTACCACATTTCTATTTCACTGTTTTCTCTTAGGTTCCCTTCTTTTCTGTTTCATTTTGTCTTTCTGCCTTCACTGGTTTTAAATGAGCATTGCTTACGATTGTGTTTCCTCTCCTGGTGTACCAGTTACATGTCTTTCCCCTCTTAGTTGTTGCTAAGTGGATTTTTAGAATTGGCGAGGCATCCTCTCTTAGGGCCGTCGTATGAATTAGTCTTATATAAATTCCACTCCCAAGCCAGAATGGAGTCTGGGGCTCTATGCAAATGTATAATAAATGGTGCTGGGAATAGCAAATAGCCACTAACCCTGGAAAGTCACAGAGACTTGAGCGCTAGGAGAGTAGTCTCTTTTTTTATGGGTCAAGTTCTTCCCTCCTGGGGAAAAAGAGGATATTTACATGAAGTGTGATGGAATTACTCTTAAAGCTCTAATCCTATTTGCACCTTGAGTTTTTGGCTCATCAGTGTGAAGGATGGAAAATATTACCCACCATTTTCATGCTCAGAAGGCAGATTATTGCGAGATACTAAATTCCTGGAACTCCCCAAATGGAAATGAAAGGCCCCCTCATAGGCTATGAGGGATTGTCTGACATGCAGTTCGTGTAAACATGGACAGAGCAGCTGACTAATCAGCTGTTCACATGCAAATTGTCCCCTCAGGACCAACGGGGATCGCAATTGGTGCTCTTATGGTTCTGGGAAGCGAAGACCATGAACGTTTCTCCGTAGACATTTATACAACAATAGAAATCCCGGTCAAAGACCGCGCGGCACAAACATGATGGAAGCCAGCTGCCCTCACCTTTGGAGATTAGCTCAGGTTTGATCGGTGATGAGGTTATCTTAGAATTTAGTGGGACAGACATGCACACGTTTATTCAATCTTTTCTTCATGAATACTAAGACGAAAAAGGGAACAAAGCAAAATCCCGAGTAGTCATAACAAAGGGATTACTTAGAAATATAGATCCTTTGGAGCACAAAGCAGAGAGACCGCCTAAGACCCTTCCACATGCTTAGGGCAACGAGCGCAGTCTATGATTTCCGTTTACATGCATAGGGCTGGATTTTACAAATCTAGATTTTTTAGAAATAAATTCCCCCATCAGGGAAACTTGAGTCCTTTGTAGTGTGAATTATTGGATATCATTTTTATCTTCATAATATAGAAATTCCTGATTTAATAGCAACAGCCTCGAGAGAAACAAGCAATTTAATGGTGAAAACTTTCATGTTCATCCACCAAGCCCTGGTAAGTTGCGTTAAGGTCAACCACAATCCACGTGGCACTTGTTAGCAACATAACCACTCAGCAGACAGGCAAGGTGAAAAATAAAGGAAAAATCTGTGCATTGATGAGACTTAAACCTACATCATCTGACCCCAAAGTCTTTTGACTAACGGCTACTCTTACACATCAGAGGTATCCAGAAGCTGCAAAGTTGTATAACTGAGCCACAAGTTATGTTGTTACTCCTTGCATAGTCTGAGCACAGGGTGATCACAAGGAATCTCCCACGGCTGTGGTTCCATCACAAACCTCAGCTTCATGAGCTTACAGTGGTGGACAGTAGCGAACAGAACTTCTGGCAGGGACAATGTCATCGCCACTCCCAGGGGGTTTGGAAACTCATAGGTAGCTGTATTTCTCAAAATCAGGAGTGTTGCAGGGGTGAGTTTATTACTGCTGCTTAGCGAGCAAACACTCCACAATAGTCAACCTCAGTGATTACTGACAGCCAGTGCAGTGCAGAATTTGCACACTGGTGAAAAAAATAATCTTTTAAAATCTGAGTTTAGAATGTAACTATTACATTAATTTACTAGTGTGCTTCTCGAGAATACATCATCCTAGAGCATGTGGACTTTCAGCAAAATTTTGGAAATTAATTATATCCATTCCAAAAACTACATTGTATTAGAGGCAATGTTGCTTGGCCTATCTATGGCCACTTCCATGCACTTGCTTCGATTTGCACTAATAGCAGATACTTGTGGCATTTCTACTTATAGGTACAAGCATCTGACACCCTCGTTTTGTCTTCTGGGGTGACTGTGCCCAAGTAAGCAATAAAATGTATGTTTAATTTAAACTTACTTTTATCGAATATTAATCTGTCTTGGGATCAGAAGCATTGAGATAGCAGGAATCATAATACTGCTTTTAAAAAAGAAAAACAATACATTCTATGACTGTCCAAACTACCAGTCAGTTTCCTCAAATATCATCGAACACCCACGGACTGGTTAAAAACAACACACAGAGCATTTTTATGACTCTGCAGTTCAAACACCTAGAGATTAGCTTTGACGGCTGATAACCATCAGTTTCACTGGGTGTTGGTTTGAACCATGCCAGGGAACACTGAGCAGTATGGTACTATGATACTAAATACAGATCTCCTACCTGTTCCCCATTTCCCTACCCCATTCTGTTTTATTATTCAATTATTCCTACTTTTATCTTAGGTAATTTTGACTCTGTAGTTTGCATTATTTTTTACTGTTTTTTTAACTGACGGTCATCAGTGGGAACTAACTGGCTTTAATCAACTTAAAATGTATTTTCATACCTGGTTTCATTTTGTGTTGTTGCTATTACAGTGGTTTCTTCCCTCCTCCCTGAGTGGTACTGGGATGTGAGGGCCACTCACTGAGAAAGACTCCCAAATTAATCGAGATGTACAAATTGTAACACAGAACCGTGAGAAACCAAAGGCAATGCAAACTCATCCAGTGAAAACAATGTTACCCCCAAAACCAACAGCTGATAAGAACACACAGAAATAGAAAGTCACATACCAATCTCCCTAGTCAACATAGGCACAAAACTTTGCAATAAAATTGTTGCAGATCAAATCCAACAGCACACGTGCGAGGCTATACACCTTGATCAAGCTGGTTTCATTCTAGCGATATATTGATAGTTCAACATACAATTTAACAATTTAACAAAACACAAATTGTTAATATATACAACACATAAATGAACTCAGGGACAGACATCCCATGATCATCTCAAGAGGTACAGAAAAATGCCTTCAAGGAAGTTCAACACTGGAAACCCTGCAAAATGTACAGAGAGGGAGCATACCTTTACGTAGCGAAGGCTACAGACAGCAAACCTACACGCTATTTTTGACTAATTGTGGAGAGACAAAAAGCATGAGACAAGAATGTCTACTGGCTCCACTCTTATTTTTTCACGCAGTGCTTAAACACTTAGCTGGAGCAATAATACGTGGAGAAAAATAAATAAGAAGGGTATAAATAGGAAAATTCAAATTATCCTTATTTGGAGATTATATGATTTTATATTTAAAAGTCCCTAAGATTTTTTTCTTAAATGGGCCTGCAACGTGAACAGAGAATTCTCAAAAGAAGAAAAAGAAATGGCTAAGAAATATATTTAAAAATGTTCATCACTTCTAGGAATTAGAAAAATGCAAATCGAAACAGCTTTGAGGGATCATCTTACCCAAGTCAGGGTGGCAAAGGCCAATGAAACAGTCAACAACAAAGGCTGGAGGAGAAGCAGGTGGAGGGACTGCAAACTATTATCTCAAAAAGCTGAAATACTGGGCGGCGCACGCCTTTAATCCCAGCACTTGGGAAGCAGGGGCAGGCGGATCTCTGTGAGTTCGAGGCCAGCCTGGGCTACAGAGTGAGTTCCAGGACAGCCAGGGTTACACAGAGAAACCCTGTCTCAGAAAACAAAAACAAACAAACAACAGCAACAACAAAAAGGATTTAGCATCATTACCCACAGACACCTGCTCAGCCATGTTTCTTGCTGTTCTATTCATGAAAGCTAGGAAATGGAAGCAGCCTAAACATCCTTCAGTTGACAGATGGACAATGGAATGCTATTCAGCTTGTAAAGAAGATGAAAGCATGAACTTCGCAGGGAAATGGATGGAACTAGAAAACATATTGAGTGAGATAACCTAGACCCAGAAAGACTAAAGTCACGTGTTTCCTCTCACCGGAGGCTCCTAGCTCCAATCTTTAGATGTGAGCACATGTCCTGGAGTAACTGCAGAAACCAGGTAGCAGTAAAAAGGGACCATTGCCTAAGTAGGGAGGTCAGGACAATGGAAAAGGAAACAGCAGGGTACATATGATCCAATAAGGGAATTGGGGCTCTTTAAGGCGTGGGGAGGGAGGTAAAACTAAAGAAGGTGGGAAGAATACGGTAGGAATGTATGAAAAGTTCATAAATAATTACACTATCAGCTATTCAACCCAGAAAATGTATATTGCACGGATGTATGCATAAGCACACATAGAAAGTTTAGATGAAATCTTCTCATCGGGGCTGATAATGCCCCAAGAGCCAAAGACCATCTAGCAAAACCCAATATCAAATATAAGATGCGCTTTTTTAAGTTGGTCAGGGCTGTCCAAGAGACCCCCAAAACATACAGCCTATTGCTGTTGTCATGGGTTACCCTCTACAGATGGAGAGAGGGCACGATTGCTGAAGACACCATGCATTTCAGACAGAGGCCCCTGAGCTGGAACTGACTTGAGGATTGACTCTCATGGTACCAGAAGACGCTATGGAAACTTTAAAAGAGGGAAGCAGCCAACTGTCCTAGCAACCATAGCAACCTGGCTATGATGCCTGTGAACCACAACAATGAGGAGCACAGCACAACACCCTAAGGGTGTCATAGTGGCACACATACCTTGGTGGTAACCAACAGCTCTCTAATTCCACTTAAGACTCACTGAACAAGAGTGAAATCATGCCTGGTACTAGAAACCTAGCCAACTGCCCAGGTCTGGTGGAGTCACGGATTTTTGAGGAGAACCTACGACCTCCACTCTTCTAAACCAGCACAATCCCTAACTGTTCTCTAAATATTTGTCCTTATACCCACAGGTAAGTGTGGTCCTCACCCCTCATCGAGGGAAATTCTTTCTGCAGCAGATGGAGACCATCACAGAAAAACAAAATGCAGAGTTGTGGAGCTCAGTCCCAGCTCAGACACCTACAATGCAAGTCCTGGATCTAAGGCTCAGGAAACATTGCAGAAAGAGGGAGCTGAAAGATTTTAGGCGCCAAATGATCAGGGAGTTTGCTGCGAGACTGTGTTTCCTAGGAAGGTCGGGAGCTACATTCATGACGTCCCACCAACATGACTGCCTAAACATCATCTGAACCAGGATGACACCAATGGAATTGTCAAAGTGGACACGGAAAAGCCCATGAGGCCTCAACCCAGTGAACTATAGGCAACTAAGGAATGATGAGAGTGGGAGAAACAGTCTTCCTCAGGGACGATCACACCAATTGTTTATCCAATAGCAAATGGCCAGCCCTGAAAACATACATCAATTAACATTATAAGCACTGAGCAGGCTATATTTAGGAGTATATGTTTACACATACATTCACACAACAACAATTAATGAGAAAGAAGCCACGAATTTAAGAGAGCAAGGGGGATATATATATATACATATATATATATGTATATATATATATATATATATATATATATATATATATATATATATATATGGGTTTGGAGGGAGAAAAGGGAAAGGAAAAATTATATTATAATGTCAAAAATAAAGAAAAAAATTTTTTAAAGAACGATCTTAAAAAAATAAAAGAAAGTCTTCTAAAGATTTCACCAGAAAACTCGGCTTTGAAAAAGAAGTCTGCCTTTGCAATCCTTTGTCTAGAAGACAAATCTAAGTGGAACCAGCGAGGTACAGAAAGACCGACACCTCATGTTCTCATTTATGTGTAATCCTAAATCATGTGACTCAGAGCTAGCGCACAGTGACGCTTCCCACAGGCTGAGGCGGGTGGCGAGTGTGGGGGGCGGTAAGAGGGAACGGTGATGGGGCGCCAGGTTTCATTTAGAGAGGCGAGGAGCTCCAGCTGCTATGGAGCAGCGCCGTCACGACAGACAGTGACTGCAGTCCTAACAGCCTGGCTAAAACCGTAGCGTGCCTTTCAAAATGATTCTAAGGATGATCCTAAATGTTCTTAGCACAGATAAATGCGAGCTGTGTGAAGTGATGAGCGTGTTCGTGAGCCTGACGGATTGCTCTGTAACATGTGTGTGGGTGTGTGTTGAAAAGCCACTTTGTACAGCATAAACATATGTAATTAATATGCTCACTACAAGTACAAATTTAAGAAACTAAAATTTTGTTTAAAAAAAATATCCAAAGAAACCATAAAAATAAGTATTCAAGGTAGAGACGCCAGTAACTGAAGTCTGCGTTGTACAAGAACAGGCACTTGTCGTAAGCTGCAATTATTGTGTGTTTTTGAGATATAAGTTTTGACTAAAACTGTAAGTACTGACCTCTGACAATCTACGGAAATCTTCATAGCTAAATTGACTGATTCGAAGACAAATTAAGAACTTAAATGTTGCGTGAACAACAACTGGTTGGAAATATCAGTTATGCAACTTAGATTGCACAAACAGGAACATTTGTCAGAGGCTCATCTCTGTCCTCGTGAAACACCATGGAGAACATGTGTGGGCCTGGAAACACAAAGCCTGGGCTTATCTGTGCGACTGCTCAGATGCACTGGGCTCTCTCAGGTTTTCTCTACATTTCCTGCTCCCCCCCATAAGAGTAGCATTCTACACCCCTTTACTAGATTTGCCTCAGCTTATAAGAACAGATCTGCCCTGCAGGGGGAGAGAACCCAGGGCAGTCCAGCCATGCCTTGTCTTTTGTCTTTGCTTGGTTGCTACCCCTTCACGCACAGGCAAGGACGGACATTCTGCAAAGCCTTCATCTCCCTTCCTGGAGTAGAGAGAAGGTTCTGAGCAACACCATTATGAGATGACTTCACCGTGATCGCAGATGACCTAAAGAACAGGAGGGAATTATCCAGTTCTGGAAGTGTGAGCGTTGGACCAGTTGAGGAGAGGGGTTTGGGGACTTTGTCCTTCACCAGATTTGGCGCCTGTGTGCCTCTCCTGGTGACTCTTCTGTCGTGAAGAAGCCAGTTGTAGAGTTCTAGGAGCTGTGACCAGCTTAGCAATGCCCTTTCTGTGTTCCTTCTTTTTATCCTGACTTCTCATTCCGCTTGTGCTCCCTCAGGATGGGATGTCTTATATTGTGTGAGAGCACGGTCTCAGAAATGCTATTCTTGTAACATCCAATTCTCACACTTTAAAGCCATTGTTGCCTCCGTCTCTAAGCAACCTGTGTAACCCAGAACCTGGCCCAGGAGAAGCCGTCAGTCACATATCCTGCAGTTGCTCTGAAGTCTCCGGTGTACGGCTTCCTCTTCGGTCCAGAACTTTCCATGGACCTGTGTTCACCTTTCCTTCTCCCACTGGAAACAAGCCTAAGACTGATTTGCTAAAATGTCTTTCCCTCCTTGATTTTAGCAATAAGATACTCTATGAAAACGAGACACCAGTGAAATTATGTAACTTAAGACGCCGTCTTCGCAAGCTTGCCGACCCATTCCCAGAACAATCCGAGAGAGCGCCTGGCGAGCTGGCCAGCATCCTTGTGAATTTCCTCAGGCAATGACTGTGAAACCACCTAAACTCCAGGATGCTTATCTTTTCGCAAAGGACAATATCTTCTCTGCCCACACCTAATTAAAAGGCCCGACTTGGTTACAACACTGCGTGGCTTGGCTGCCCTCCTGGCCCTCTCTTCTTTGAGTAAGCTGAGAAGCAACATCCAAGGATGTGCTTTACTTCATCTCTCACGCTCCCATGTCCTGGCAGCAGGGCAGAAGCAGCTGTCACATGTTTGAAACGATGGCTGTTCAGTTCTGTGTTTGATAAGTTAGAAAGCACTGTTCAGAAGGCAAAGCTGGGGCCACATCACACATCACCGTCCCCATGTGCACTGGGGAACATGCGTTGTCTGTGTGTACCTTACGAATTGCATTTTTCAGCATAAACAGCAACCCTGCCAAACCATCACTGTGTTTACAGAATCTGATGCAACCCATCTGTGGAAGAGGCTTTTCTGTGTTTGGGCTGATAAAATGTAAAACAGTTGGTGAAGACTTAACTCAGCATGGATCCTGATCTGGAGAGCATGTCTGTCTTGTTCTTTCTAGGTTATACAATGACAATTCTTGTATGGGTCAGGAGAGACAGCCCAGCCTGAGTGTAAGGCTCGGCTGCCTTCTCAAGCATATGACCTCTCCAGCAATTGATGACCAACTCAAGGGCAGACACCCTCGAAATATGAGTCGTGCAAGGCACCTAGGCTCTCCTCCATGCTGTGTCATTTCCTTACGGCTACATTTGGCCCAGCATTAGTGGGAATAGAATAATTCAGAGCATCTTAACTGGGTGGTCTTCCTGCCACTGGAGGCTGATTCTTACTTCCCTTGTAAGCTAGAAGACAACCTTTCTGAGACTCAGTGCCCTTCTTTGGTTTTCCACACATATTAATTATTTTTTTATTGCTGTGATAGAATACCACGACCAAAAGCAATGTAGAGACAAAGGTGTTTATTTTGTCTTATGGTTTCAAAGAGATAAGAGACCATCAAGGCAGGGAGACATGGCAGCAAGTGGTGGGAGCCTGAAGCCGAGAGAGGCACATCACAATCACACACAGGAAGCAGAGTGAGCGAGGCTATAAACTGTCAAAGCCGACCTCCACTGATACACATCCTCCCACAATGCTATGCTTCCCCAGTGCTCCATAAACCCCCAAACAATGCCACCCACAGGGGACCAAGTGTTCAAACGTATTCACACCACCACACAGATGCATGTCCTCAGTCCAGGATTCAATTTTGCCTCAAGTAGCTTATATAGGAAGTGTAGGATACACACAGGAGGGAGAATCAAAGACGGGCAGTAAGTGCATTACTAAAATGGCTACCTTGTGGGTGACTGGCATTTAAGCCTGGAAGAAATGGTAAAATACACACTACTTGGGGCAACCCCAACTGTGGATCTGAGCACTTCTATCCTGGCTCTCATCATCCTCTGCTGAGAATGGATACTCAGGATAAGGAGTTATCAGTGCCCGAGGCCTGCCATGTACTTGGCAGCAGGGCAGGCTTCTGAACCCGCAGAGAGGCAACACTAGAATTTGACAAGAACACAATATGACAGAAAAGTCTGAGGGAGGAAGGTGGCCACCCCCAAAAAGATATCAGCACTTATCCGACTGCAATCCTATGGGGGTTTTATGAGCACGAAATCAATTTAAAGGTGACTGAAGTCAAGAAAGCTTACCTGGACAGCTCTGCAGCTGAGACATTCTCTCTCCCTAGGAAGCATGCTCCTTGGCTATCCCTCAGAGAAGAAATCTGAGAAGGATTTAGTGGTGGGTTCCGTTTACCTCCTTGAATCCACCTGTTTCTCAGGATTATTATAAAGATTTGGGGAATTAATCTTTTCTTTAATGTCAGACATCCAAGAAGTAATGGACTCAGAATTCAAGTGCAAGTCTGTCTGACAGAAAAGGTCACATACACCGACTGCTTATGAACTAATGGCAATCTGCACGGCTCCATTCTGAATACCTGTCTAACTGTATAGAAGTTCATGGAATTGTACAGACTGCTTTGGTGTGTAACATTTTTACTTATTTGTAAGAGTTTTTATAATCAAATTTATAATTTAAAAAAAATCACAAAGGAAATATACTCTAGTCCGAGCCGCTTTGGCCGTAGTGGAGGCATGTATGATGACTCTGCTTCCCAAGGGATATTTGGCAATGGATGGAGATAGGTTTGGTTGTCACAGATTGCAAAGATATCAGTGACAGCAGAGAGTAGGGGCCAGGGACATTCCTAAACATCCAGTGTCCAGGATGGCCTTCCTCTAGCCAAGAATTATCTGGTCCAGAATGTCAAGGATGTGAGCCTGAGGAAACCCTGCCCACAAGTTAATGCTTATTAACAGTGCGGCTTGCAGATCCCAGAGGCCACTTCCTGATCAGCCGTGAGAAAAAGGAGGCATGCATGGTTTGCTGTCTAGAAATGGACTCTCATGTTTGCTGTGCATAATTGCAGTGCCCAAAAATGCAGATTCCCAAGCCATAAAAGTCATAAAGCTTCCGACTCAGTAATTCTGGAACAGGAAGAACCCAAAAATCTGTATTTAAAAGTATACCAGGTATGTGACGTGACCAAACGTCACGAGTTACTTTCTACGTTAAAACTGTATTTAGCATTTTAAGTACGAAATGGGCTTAAAGTGTCCCCAAACGTACGCTGTTCTTATGACCACTTTTAAAACTGACGTTGTTGATGGAGAAGCTCTGGTAGAGAAGTCCAAATCGTCGAGAACAACCAGAGAGGCTGGGAAGCCAGAGGCAGATGTTATCAACAGGGATACAAGAACATCTGGTGGCTACAAGAGACTTAATGGCCTTCTCTGATAAATGGTTTCATGGCAAGGTAGGCTGGGAACTTGTGTTGCTACATAAAATCTTGGTTAAGACTGTCTATAAAATGCTGAGAATATGGTGCTTATAAGAGCAAGAATATTTGATTTATTTCTGCATCCCCCAAACACATCACCGATGTCAGCCACGGTCAGGATATAACAAGCATGTTCTCTAGATGGGGTGACTGTGCAGAGAAGGAGCCAATGTTTTAGTCCAACAGCTGGCTCAGGGTCCTAGTTTTGTAAGTCGGGAGGGGGGCTCCTTTCATCTTAGAATAAGCCCAATCCTCATGTTACAAGATATGACAGTCAACTGCTGAGGCTGGCACACAACTCTTTGCTGGGCCAGTACACCCATGGCCCAGATGAGTGTGAGCTGTCAGTGAGTCACATACACACTGTTCCCCAAAATTGCCAGCACCCAGTGGGAGCCACCACATCGCCGTCCCTAGGAACGAATGTCTGGATACATAAAGGTAAGTCCTCTGATCTGGGTGGGATGACCCCAAGGTGCTATTCATGTTCCATAGTTCACAGGCAACACTGAAACAGATCTCATCTGAAACCATGTCATTTCTCATTCGTTCCTCCGGCCTGTCACACTTCCTCCCCTCCTTAAAGGTTTCTCCTTAAAACACTGCCTCTAGACCGCATTTAGGAAACCTGACCTGAGGCTCTTAGGTACCAGGAATGAAGGTTAAATCCACATGTCCACTGAGCCCATCAATCTTCCCATATAACAAACCACACAGAAACTGCCAGTCTGATGGAAGAGAGAAACCGCTTTCTAAAGAATGTGACTAATCTGCAAGCTTAAGATTGGTGTACAGAGCCAGGTGGTGGTGGTGCGCACCTTTAATCCCAACACTCAGGAGGCAGAGGCAGGTAGATCTCTGTGAGTCCAAGTCCAGCCTGATCTACTGAGCGAGTTCCAAGACAGTCAGGACTACACAGAAACCATGTCTCAAAAATAAATAAATAAATAAATAAAAGATTTACATTGACATGCAAGCAGGAGGCATCGCCTTAAGGCTGGGGGACCAAGAGCTCTATGGTGCTCTGCCCTCACTCGTCTAATATTTAGGGTTAGGAACCGAGAGGAAGGAGTAAGGATACCCACCTCTCCATCACCCCAAGGACCTACTTGGGAGAATGAGATGCTCTACAACATGAAGTTTTGAGGGTCGGGAGGTCCTGGCTCCTGATGTGAGAGTCTTCCCCTAGGAAGCACGTCAAGATCTCTCCTCACCTTAACAGGACTGCTGATCACTGCAGGCTCCCAGGGCCCATGTGGCTGCAGGCAGAGGAGAGAATTCCCATTCTAGAAGCTACCTCTACCATCGGATATAGATCCTTCATCGCCTAATAAACTACTAATGGAATATATTTGAAGCCTTGGTAATGGACTGTGGCATCTTTGGCTACCGCTCCATCTTTATCACTGCACGTGGCTAAAGACCGCAACAGTTACCCAGCTGGAGTGTAGGAAGCAGACAGGGCCCAAGACTCCTCCCAGAGGGCAAGCTGCTCACTACTCACACCCACAGAGCAGAAGGGTTTAGCCGAGGTGAATGTCAACACAAAGAAACACTGCTCTCGGCCTCAAAGGGAGTTAGAGAGTTTATTTTGGAGCAGACGTGAGTGACCATGATCCAGAAACAGATTTAGATGACCACAAACAGTATGTGCCAAGGTTGTAACAGTCTGTGAAGTTTTTATAACAAAGACTATCATAAGTCAAGATGTTCTTACATATATTCGTGGAAGCGTCATGTGGGAGGAATACCGTAAAGCGTGGGGAGAAGCTCTGCTTCCGGTATCAGAAGTTATCATGTCTTTAGCATTCAAACTGGAGGAAATGAGGGGTCTTTCACACATTCCAAAAGGATTTACCTAATAGTTACAGAGAAGTTAGGTCACAAACAGAAGTGGGTAATAAACGGCCATTTAAGGGGCTAATATAGCCCCCAAATAATTTGGCTCTGGCCTTGCAATATTCCAACTCCCCCAGTCACTAATGCTTAACATAGCCTTGAATATTTAGCCCAGGGGAGGCTTTATTCTTGGAACTTCAGCTAAAAGGAAGAACGATTTGCAATGGGTCACAAAGAGGAAGAAAGTGAGGATTTCTTACTGCTCTTAAGTCAGTCGCAGTGGGGGGAGGGTCTTGTTTGTACCACCAGCGACCATACTACGAGTTTCCCCAGCAAGTGTGATTACGCAGAATCTAGAGAACCTGTGCCTGGATTGAGGACCCGGAGGGCCCGGTGATGGACTACAGATGAACGCTGAGAGCTACCTAGCCAGGTCCTCTCGGCAGCACGTCTCTTCTGTTTGAAGAAAGCATTTGCGGCCTGATGACCAGAGCCAAGGGTCCAGAAACGCCTGGAATGTCAAACTCTCCCTCCTGGAAGCAGCTATGGTCTGGATTTGGTTTGAGTGTGTCCCCTGACAGGTCATGTGTTGGGAGCTTGGCCCATAGCAAAGCATAGAAGAGGTGGGGTCCAGCCAAAGGTGAGAGGGTCGCTAGGGGCAGAGATTCCTGGAAAGTAATATGGGCCCTTCTCTGACCTCCTGGTTCCTGGGTATCATGTGATCACTTTCACTGCAGTGAAAAGTTCAGCGCCCCTAGTGGTAAAGGCACTAACCTCCATTTAATAGAAGTACTCACTATCCCATAAACCTCTCTGTTTTCCCAGAACTCCTTGTTGCCAACAAGCCAATCCAGTGCCTGGGCTCTGACTTGTCAGAGAGATTCCCTGCTCCCTTTTAGAAAGTCTAACTGCAAGATCCTCTGGGTCATTTTCTCCAATTCTGACTTCCAGGGTACGTGAGAGATGACCCCCAATGCATTGGATAGTAAAAGCCTCGTGTTTTTTACATCGATCTGGAGTCTTGGTTCCTTGAGGTCACCCCTCGCCCCCGAGACCCCGGGAGGGCAGAAGGTCCTTTCACAGTAGGTTCCTTTCTATGTCTCTGCTACTTTGAAGCTGAGGGAGCCCTACCCAGCAGCTGAGTCACCGAGGCTGCCTCATGTTGGAATTTCTACGTCTTGTTTGTTTGTTTGTGTTTTGACACAGGGTTTCTGTTGTCACTCTGGCTGCCCTGGAACTCACTCTGTAGACCAGGCTGGCCTTGAACTCACAGAGATCTGCCTGCCTCTGTGCCCGGAATGCTGGGATTAAAGGTGCACACCACCATCACCCAGCGGAATTTCCACCTTTTAATGTGAGCTCAATTAACCCCTTCCTTTAGAAAGCCCCCGACCTTGGGAAGTCTGTGACAGCAACAGAGCACCGGCTGAGACAGCAGCCAGCACTGCTGAGGTAGAATACCTCAGCACGACTCCCCTGCCCTCGCAGAGCACGCTACTGCAGCACTCTGAGCTAACTCAGCTGACATCACACCGGTGCTGACCTCCTTCCTGCCCAGCCGATCTCTCTCACTCCTCTACAGGTTTCTTCTAAATGTTCCCTTCTGACTCGAAGCCCCGTGTAAGAGCAGACGCATCAAGTAGAACGATTCAATGACCTAGCGCTCTGCCCTCTCACGGATGTGGAAGAGGAATCCGCCATTTCATTTGCCAACTCTCCAAGCTGAGATCTCAAGAAGTTCAGTGAGTCACTCTAGATCATTTAAGTGAGAAGCAATGCTGACCTTGACCGTGGACCAGATTCTAAAGACCTCGTTCCTTTCCATAGTGGTCTTCTTGCTACGCACCAAGGGACGCTGTTAGCTGCCCTGAACTCACAGTATTCTGCAGGACCTCACCACCCTCTCCTCCACCCTGCTCTGCCTAGGGAGGAAGCGTAAGACAATCATTAGCGGTGGTGATTGGCCTTCAATGGTCACGGTAAGTAGACGTATCTACAACTCTGACCTGGAATTTTCTCTTAGAATTGGGCCTGCCAGCCTGTTTTTGGCTATTTCTTGTCTCGTGTGTGCAAAGATGGTCTGAAGTAGGTTTCATCAAAAATACTGACCATTTTCTTACGAAGGGGTTTGGGTCTTCTCACCAGAGCCTCTGTTCCCTTTCTAGCGGCGCTTCTGGAGCTAGCCAACGTGCTACGTTTACTTGAATTTACTCTGTTCTTATCTTAAATGGCCTAAGATGTAAGACATACTCAGTGGATGGAGAGCAAGGGGATGGCGCACGGTACTGTCGGGAAGGGTCTCGACCCATTCGACGGGAAAGAGCAAGCCTGCAGTAAGCACGTGTGTGGATACCCACACCCGTCTACCACAGTCACAACTGCCAAACGGGCTCAGGGTGTACACAGTAGGTCTTCAAGCCAGAGAAGGGCTTCGTGCACACGAGCCGCCGTAGGGCTGCAGAACACCTTGGTAGTTTCAGAAAGGAGACAATATTTTAAAAATCATTTTGGTAACCAATGGAAATAAATGTCTAGGATTTGTGGATTTTCTTGGCGACTAGTCACAGGAATTATTAACTTCTACGTCCTGAATGCATAAGATCGTGTTCTCCTCAGCTTAGCGAACAACTTCCAGGCCAGCTAGTCACTTCAGAATGCCGAGATCACAGCCTCACAGCCAAGATGATCAGCTACACACACAGTGTTTCTTTACCTGGTAAATGGAGTCTCGGTTCAAACATCACTCCTCGGGGAACTAGGTTCCAGCAGCTCAAGTTGATCAAAGAAGAGGTGACTCATCAGTGTGAACGCAGGGTGCCTCTACCCTCCGGGCAGGTCATGCACCCACTGACGTGACTTGATTACTCACATCGAGAGCTCTGCCCACTCGTGACTCCTTGGGTGACTTTCTGCCAGGTCGGATTAAACACGACCGTGATAGACTTCTCTCCGTACATCCGTTCAGCCTACTGTATCCATGAGCTCTGTATCCCTGGAATTCACCGCTGGAAACTTGAAAATGTTCATTTTAATCACAGGGCATTCCCAAAAGCTAAACTTGAATTTGCTATACGTCAAGTATTATTCTGCATCCATACAAATCAAGTAATATATGGCATTGGGTTTAATAGTGTGCGTAATCCAGAGATGACTTAAAGTGCTGTGGTCTCTTGGAATTCTGGGGAGGAGGGGTGGATTCCAGAAGCCCCAGGACACAGATATCTACAGATGCTCAAGCCCCTTACATCAAGTGGCATATTTGCATATAACCTAACACATCCTTCTACATACTTGAAATCTCTCCAAATTAGTAACAGTAACACAGTTATTATTATATATAACACAGTTATGATGCAGTGTGCATATTGCTTAGAGAACAGTGGCAAAAGAAAGCTTTCAATCATAAGTTGGCTGGCTCCATGAATGTGTAACCCACAGAAAAACAGAGAAGTCTGTATCTAGGAGATGTGTATAAGTTACATGCTAAGGTACACCATGTTATATTAGGGACTTGGATTCAGCTTCAGATTTTCTTATTCATGGGGGACTTAAAAGTAATTCTGCTGCAATATAAAGCAATGACAGTACTGTATCCAGTCCTTGTCATCTGTCCTATACCTGTGTGTGTGTGTGTGTGTGTGTGTGTGTGTGTGTGTGATATGTATCTCATCTGCAGTCTTTAAGCTCCCGGAGAGCAAGGGATCTTTCCCCACTGTCTCACCCCCAGCAAGTACCAGATCAATGGCTTAATGAATGAGTTAGATTTTGCTCTGGCTTATACCTCCTGACCCTTGCAAGATGAGAACTAGAGATGTTTAAGAAACTCTCCAGCACAAATGTGAGGGCTGTTCTGACTACAGAGAAGAACTCATCTGCTCTAAAGTGTATCAACTGTGTTGCTAAAAGATATTTTAGCAGACTTGGCGTTTATATAATAAGGCTAATACAAGCTCAGTACTTTAATTTCTCATGAGAGGGATTCAAACACCAGCATTCCTTGCATCATGGATTCTGAAATTGACCTCTTGGGGATGCTTTGGTAGTGTGGGCCCATTCACACCACAGCAGCTCTAACACAACACGGCGAAGAGTGCTCCATGGATACCGATGGAAACTGGACAGCTGTTGTGATGTCTTAATGCTCAAACGCTCAAATGAACCTCAGATTAGAATCTCTCGAAGGTCTGTTTTCTTGGTTTCTTTAAACCCCTTTTTCCTTCTGGCATGTCAGTGACTAATAAATTACAGCAAAGTTTGAGTTTATACTAGCTCGTAGGTGATTACACTGGACAAGTAGTTTTCCCAAACCCTAGGGCCCTTGGAAAATGAAATAACCCACATATGGAAGGAATCAGTGGGTAGAGGGGCCCCTACCTACCTGCACTCTCTAGCTGCTGAAACCCTATTTTGATAAGATAAGAGGAAACAGGGCAAGGAAGAACATGTGGACTCTTAGAAACTGGAAAACGAAGCCCCTGCTGCTGTAAAAGCTGCACTACGCAGGCCAATTGGCCCAACCCACTCTGGTACAGGAAGGCTGAGCTTCGTCTAGGCCTAAACCCGTTCTGTCCAACCTAACCCTATATTTAGTACCCTCTAAGAAACTATAAATTTCATGAGTGCTAGGAGAATACGGTTTTCAATGATTGACTGGTTGTCTCTACCTACATGGTCACTAAACCACATGTCTTGGTTCCTGCTTTGGGCAGAATAGTCCCCAGAATCACACTCAGGGTAGAACGTGAGCTCACGGAAAGGGTTGTAGCTGATTCAGATTAGTGGGGTGGTCATCACTATATCCCCTACTAGTGTTGGCAGGAGGACATGATACGATCTTTCTGTGGCTTGAAGACGGTCGGTTTGTCTCCACTGTAACGTATGCTCAGACTAGAGAGATATGTGCAGCAGATAGGAGTTACGATCTTTCCCAGTGGCAATTAGATCACCGGACAACATCCCACAACTGGTGACTATGGTACTGTGAGAATTCTTTCTAGGTCCCTAGAGAGCAGGTCAGCACCACAGGTCTGGCATTTGAACCCAGCGCTGCTCCCACAAGTGCTCTGTCCCTGGTCTTTGTCTCGTGCCAAGCGATGCCCTGAGCTGCCCATGACTCTGCCAGAAATAAACCCATCGCCATCTTGGGACCCTGGGCTTTGGCCCAGAACCATGAGCCAGCATCAACCTCTATTCTTTAGAAGTCACTCCGTCTTGGCTCATTTTCAATCTGAAGATAGAGCGGTTCAGACACTGCTAACTTGCTCGCAGCCGTATAGTTCAGGCAGAAGAGACCTAATTTTGGAACTAATTTGGAATCAGCTGTTCCTCTGTTGTAATAAAGTACTTTGGCACGAAGCGTGAGAAGGAAGGTTGGTTTTGACTTACGGTTCCAGCCTGGATGTAGTCCGGCGTGGTGAGAAGGCATGGCGGCAGCAGTGTGGGGCCTGCCTGCCAGTCAGAATGCAGAGTGATCACATTCCAGCTGCACACTAGAAGCAGAGAGAGAGAGAGAAACAGAGAAGGAGAGAGAGGAAGCGAGAGATGTGAGAATAGGAAGTGGGGCCAGCCTAAAAAACCTCAAAGCCCACCCCCAGTGACGTACTTCCTCCAGCAAGGCTGCACAGCCTAAAACAGGAGTTCTCAGCCTGTGGGTCACGACCACTTTGAGGGTCGGATGACCTTTTCACAGGGGTCACCTAAGACCATCTACATACCAAATTTTGCAGTACAATTCATAACAGTAGCAAAATTACAGTTACAAAGCAGCAACAAAAATAACTTTATGGTTGGGGTCATCAGAACATGAGGAGCTGTATTAAATTGCAGCTTTAGGAAGGTTGAGAACCACTGTTCAAGCTTCCATAACTTTCCCAAACAGAAACCAACTGAAGCCAGGTGTCCAAACACACAACCCTTTGGGGGTTTTCATATTCAAGCCACAACTCAGTTCTTTCTGATCTGTATCTGCTTGTTCCTTGTTCTTTTAGACCCGTCTAAAGCAAGGAACACAAATCTCTCCACTTTTCAAGAAGCAATAGCAATAGGACAGAAGGAAATACTCTGATAAGAAGAGAATGAAATAAAATTTTAAGATAGGGAAATTTAGCTCTACAAATGCAGATTTGGAGATGAGCCACAGTGAGAATCCAACTCACCGGGAGAAGAAAGTGAAAGAGGAACCCAACACCCCTAACATCTTAGTGGTCAAATGGTTTGCAGAAGACTTCATATCTAAACACAGTCATGTGCCACATAACCACGTTTCTCCAGTGGATCACGGGGGTGGCAGTGACCTCATGCGATTCCAATGCAGTTGAAAACATCCTTCCTTTAGTGACAGCATAGCTGTTATGTGGCAGCACAAGCATTACCTGTGTGGTTGTGGTGACATTGTTGGGACCCAACTTTCTGAACTACCGACCAGTCATACAAAGTGCTAGAATATTCTATCACATATACTATACAATAGTTGATAAGAATAATAGAGGCCATGCTATTGGTTTACATATTTTTACTACTTCTGTAGTATTTTCTTGTTTTATAATATACTCTTTTTACCTAAAACACATTTTCTGATAAAGAGTCTGGTAGATGATCAATACGTCCAGTGATATATTAATAAAGACACATGAGACATGGTTATGTTGGGTTCCCGAACCGGACCCCAACTTGATGATGCGCCCACAGAGGGACACAGTCGGATAATCGATGCAAAAAGCAAGAGGTTTATTAACCAATGCTGGGGCCGTTCTAACACGCAGGATAGAAGCGGCCCCGAGGAGCAGAAAACGAAGCTTTTTATACAAAATACAGACAGTTGCTAGGCATAAACCGATTTGGTACAAGTCGATTGGTCCCCAAATTGTTTTTCTATTTTGATAGGTTAGGGCCAATTAACCTTTAAGCTGATTGGAGCTGGCGTACAGCAAGGTCGTGGGCACCAGGAAATGTACACTTAGGGTCTTAGTCAACGTGGAAAGTCCCTTGCCCAAGGCTATTAGGCGGCAGCTGCAGCTGCCTCTCATACTTTAGTTTTGGGAATTTGAGCTGGGTCACAGTGCCCTTGAATTAAGTCTGACAATAATTGTTTTACGGTTTCTAGGGTGGGCTAGTTCTTGGAACAGGGAGTTCTGGAAAGTTCTCAATAATTATTATATTGAGTAGAGAAAGCCTAAGTTCCTGTTAAGAGTTTAGGATTAATGCCCAGGGCCGGGGGTCTCCGGCCTCACAGTTAAAGGTAAAAGACCTGAGCAGAGCTTGCACATCGCCATCTTCCAGCTCTAACTGCCTTCTCCTGTCCCTGCAGTTTATTCTCTTAAAAGCTCCTCCTAGCTCTCTCTTAGCAGTCTATTTGCATGATCAAAGACATACAATGGTTTACTCCTCCAAAACTTTGGACCATCATCTGGGGTGTGTCCGGGGCAGTACCGACACAAAAGGGGCTAGGCTCCCCCCATCTGAGCTATGCCCACTTTATAGTGGGGGAACTGCAGATCAATAGGGGAGACCAGGCCATGCCTAATGTCACCTCGGGTCTGGTGGGGCATCCAAATGACCTCTAAGGAGGAGTAACTCTTATTTACATGATAATGCAAGCTGGTTCAGCTATAGACGTCACACCCTGCCAGGCTTCAGGCAGTCAGTGAAATGATATTTTCATGTAACCATGTAACCCCAGCTGCAACATCATAGGCTTGCCGGTCTCTTCGTTATATCTTTTCCCTTATGCTCTATGCAGTATCTTCGTTTTGTTCATCGCAGCCCTCGGGCAGCAGGCTACGCTGTATTTCTGTGCCGTGCCACCTCGCTGTGCAATGGGTTTATCATTTATGTTTGTATAAGTATGCTCCGTGGTGCTCACACAACAAAACCGCACTCCAAACAAACCCCATCCTTAAGTGCTGCTTAACTGTAGTCAGGCTGATACCGTGATTGACGCTGCACTGAGTCCCGTTCATCACCTGGCTATTTAGGAGAAGTCTCATACGACACAGCTGCTGTCAGGGGTATTTAGGAGCATGAAGTGTGGAGTAGTCTCCAGTGTGGGGCTGATGCAATGTGGAAAAAGGTGTTAAGTGTTAAAGCCAGGTGACGGAGAAAACGATCCAATTCCTTAGACTTGGGAACCACAGCTTTGGAATCAAGAAAAAGAAAATGACCTCCCCGAAACACTTCTAGTTAATCCCAGAGAAATGAGTAGTAGGCTGGTGAGTGTCTCATCCTTTGAGAGAGGTGTTCAGGCTAAATATAGTTATATCTTAGAGATCAAGATGATGCATCTTCTGTCCATGTTGTTACACCTATAAACACACACACACACACACACACACACACACACACACACATCCATTACCCCTACTACTCTGTGTTCCTACTGCGTGCTATCACATGAATTACGTCACATGTAATCCTGGTGGAAGGCGGGACATCCCCATTGCTATGTCTTTCTAATACTTATCCCTACAACATGTGCACATATGCTCGTAATAGATGTTAACCCCCCCCAACACTTTCTTGATAGTTGTTTCTATTGTGTCTGTTTTCATCGATTCGATTTACACTTGGTCTCCTTTTGTAACTCTGAGTTTAATTTCCCGGAAGGGACTAATTTTATGGCTTCCAAAGCAGTCAGTTATTTCTCTGTTCATATGACATTTGATGTTTCAATTTTCCTTCAGACTTCTTAGGGAACAGTGGTTAGGATACACAGTTGGTAACTGAAACCCAAATTAATTTGCACAGTTTTGCTTGACTGAGCTTCCTCCCCCCACTGCAGTCACGCTTCGTGAAAAGCCCTGACCAGGTGAGCATGAGCCCTGGCAAGGCAGCTGCTTGTCCCACAGTGGAGACAGGTGGATGATCAAGGCATGATCTAAGAGGGTCCAGGTGATTGCTTTGCCTTTTGGGGGCCTTCATCTAATATTGACTTTAATTACGAAGGCCAAGTATTTGTTTTCTTGTGGGATCCATTTCTGCCCTTTGGTTATTGACACAGTTGGAATATGAAGTGTGTTTACTTTTTAAAATGGGGATGGATGAGTAAGTTTATATTACAGCAATATGTTATGAGTACAAATCTTACAAGCTTGGATCCTGACTTATGTGAGCTCCTAACCCAATGTCCCACATGTGCGGATCAATTTATGTAACTATCTATTAGCGTTTACAAGCTCACTCTTACTAAGTTACAGATATGCTGCCTGTTCTGGTAAACATGTTAGAAATATGTAGTAACCATGTCATTTAATACTTAAGCACTGGGACTGGTTATATGGAAGAGACTTAATTCATTTGCTAATTACTAAAGGTATTATGCAGAACAAAAAGTATAGACTCCTGCCCTGAGGACCTCCATCTCAGGGGAAGGGGTAATCTCAGGCTCACGATAGAAGGCTAGAAGAGCTGCTGTAGCCAGAATCGGGGGGGATTTGGACTCAGAAACTGGTCTTAGGAAATCTGAAATATAGACACAGCTTACCCAGATTGTTAACATGGTAAACATATGGCCAAATCAGTTCATGTTAGGTAATTCATACAATGCATCATTTAACAGTAGAAAAGTTGCAGAAATTATAATTAGATTTTATTGTTATAGAGAAAAGTCATAGAAAACACAATGAGGTGTTATCAATGCTGTCAGAAAAAATACACAGCACTTCATGTGAATAACATTAATTACTTTGCTAACATGAGGCTTATTACAATTATCAATACTTTCTGCGTAAGAAAACTGGCAGTCAAAAACTGAGTAACTTATGCGATATTACTTAACCAGCTGTCATCTGGCAGGCTGCATGGCTCCAGATTCTTCTTCTGCTACCACTGTTAAAAATGTTTATATAATTTATGATGGAGAGTCTTATAACAGTTATGAGCTGGACTTACACAGTTTCTCTTAGCCTAGGCTCTCTTAGAAAGCACAGACAATGGTAAGGGCCAGCCAGCATGAAGCTTACTTGGGGAAGTTACTCCAGGAAAGAGAGAATGTGGAAAGCAAGGGAGGAAAACAAGGAATTATCAGACTGTATTATCCAATTCACAGATACTGTGAGCAGCAGAGCCTCAGCCCACGGGCACCTCTGAGGAGCTGGACAGTGTACCCCAGTGCCCACTCAATAGACGGCAGAGGAGGGTGCTAGATCCTCAGACTCCATTCCCCAGTGCTGAAGGGTTCTCCATGACGTCACTTCTCCCTGGGTCCAAGTCAGCACAACCTGAACTGCAGTGAGTACCCACAGACCCTCTGTTCCCTACACCATTCTGAGGTGCCCAGACCCGAGGCAAAAAAGCCAGGTGTTGAGAGTTAGACCCACTGTAGCTGGTGCCACAGTGATGGTGAGCAGCAAGCTCTATCAAATGCTCCATTTGTCCACAGCAGTGTGCCAACCACTGAACCAATGAGTTTTGCAAGAGACAAAGTTTGTTCTCAGTGTGGCTAAAGACGGGTATAGAAGCAGAATGACTTAAGGCCTGGGAAAAGTGGCTGGGTGGGTGAAATAGTCAGTGGTCTACACAGATAGAACCATCGTGGCTTTTCATGGGTATGTTGTGAGAAAATGCTAGTGTCAGCACGAGCCAAGAGTGGAGATTTTAGCATTTGGGGGTCAAAATGTTACCCAATGGACACTCGCACAAGTCCAAGAAAAGTCAATGGTTTAAACCAGGAAGACTTCAAGTTTCTGGAAGGTCACGTAGACAACATTATCATCCTAACCCATGTGCGATGGTAGTGTTATCAACAGCAGAGCTAGTGGGAGACGAGTGGTACTTCGTTTGGTTGTACGGCATCCAGATCAGGAATATTTATGCACAGAACCCTTGAACCTCACAGTGCCTCTCAGTGGGCTGCCACCTGTCACTTCTGCTGCTCTTCTATCACACTGTGGTTGCTGATGCTTCATATCTGCAGGCAGAGCGCACGTGGCATTTCCGGGCTGCAACAGTGGGGATTGGTCAGGTGAAGGGAGTTTTAATGCCTCCGATTTGTACACTTTAAAATAATTAGAGTGAGCCACGTGTAGGGACATGCTCTTGCAATGCCCCCAGTCAGAAGGCTGAGGCAGAAGGATTGCTGATTTAAGCCACCCTGCAAAACCCCATCTCAAACAAGGGGCGGGGGTGGGGGCCTGGAGAGATGGCTCCACAGTTAAGTGCACCGGCTGCTCTTGCAGAGAATCCTGGCTTGATTCTCCATACCCACGTGGTGGGTGGTTCAAAAGTCACTTGTAACTCCAGTTCCAGGGGATCTGAAGGTTCCTTCTGACCACTTCAAGCACAAGACACACAATATGCTTCACAGACACACATGGAGACAAGAAAACCCATACACATAAAATAACTTGATTCTTTTAATTGTTAAAATGGCCAACTTTATGAATAATGCATGTTGTCACAGTAAAACTACTTAGAGGAATACAAAAGATAGCAGTACAACATGTGCACGTGGGTTTTTATTCCTTTTGGGTTAACATTTGCACAATACTTTCCTTTGTTACTTATATGAACAACCATAAATATTATCAATATTTATTTCTAGGCGTCTATCAGACTGCCCTGTGGACTTCTCGGTGGAGCATTTTCTTATTTCCTAATTGACATAGAGGGTCCAGCCCACTGCGGGCAGTGCCATCCCCAGGCTGGTGGGCGTATCTGTATAAGAAAAGTAGTGGAGCAAACCAGAGGGAGCAAGTCAGTACCCAGAGTTCCTCCACAGTTCTGCTCAGAGCTCCTGCCTTAAGTTCCTCTATCTCCCTTCAATGACAGACTATAAGCTGTAAGCTAAAATAGACCCTTTCCTCCCCAAATTGCCTTGGTAATAGTGTTTATTACGGCAAGAGAAAGTAATGAATTATCACCACATCTTGCAGGGTCTCTTCAGAGAGGTTGTATAAAGCTGCCTAGTTTATAGACAATCTCTCTGGAAGAAAGAATTCACAGTCTCCTGCTAGTCAGAGGCAGGGGTATGAGTTCCGTTGTGCTTCTAGGCTGTTCCACTGAGGAAGTCGTTCTGGAGGAAGCCAGTGGCTCAGCCAGGGCACTGCCACAGTAGACTGGGCCCTCTTATATCAATTAGCAATTAAGACAGATTGTGTGTGAGGATTGTGCTTCCCAGGTCTGGGTCAAGTTGATGGCTGTAGCTCTGACACCAAGTTACAGAAGCTCAGAGACAGGGGTACACTGACTGCTCCCCATCTGACCCTTTCCCCTTACCACGCTTCCCTGGGATTTTATTCACCATGAACTGCTGGACCTGTAGCCTCAAGTGCCTAGTGACGCCGGGTGAAAACTCAACCCCATACACCATTTCATCCACTGTGTTACTTTAAGGAAATCAGTTAAGCCTCAGAGTTACGTTTTATGTAAAATGAAGCCCACAGAATTCAAAACCGACTGAGCCGGTTGTATCAAGGAATGGTTTAGTGTTTGCTTAACGTAAAACGCGCTCAGCATGCTTCCTGACATAAACAATACTCAAACCAAAAAACCCCTTTAATTGCCTTTAGCTGCCCCATAGCTGCCCCATAGTGGTGGCTTGCGTGGCTGGTCACCTGTGACAGAAGAAGGACTTGAATCAAAGTGAAAGTTGCCAGCAGAGAAGAAAGTAAGGTGTTGGTGGCTCAGTGGCCTGTGACCCGAGGAAGAACCACATAACCCACTACAGAAAGCATTTGGCCACGTGAGTCAGGCCCTGAGAGGCGAAAGCCGGTCTGCTCGGGTTTTCTGGAGGTGAGCTGTGTCAGCCGTTTCTGTGTTTTGCTTTATGGAGTCAAGACAAGAGCAGGGGTTCTTTTTTCATCAGCGTTCTTTCCCACATAGATGTAAGACATCTCGGCCTTCCCGATTTCAAAGAAGCTCACCCTCTGTGTTTTTAGAAAAGCCAAGTTTGCGTGTGTTACACTTTGCTGAGGTTTCCTGTTATAGTAGGGTCACTGTGGGTTTCAGAGACAGACTCGTCTAGGTCTGAATTGGCCATTCTTTATGTCCCCCGGAGAAGTCAAGCGTGGATAAGAAAGGCTAGTACCTAACACCAAAAGTTGAGAGAACTGCATTTAACATGATGCCTGGCTTCCAGAGGAACACAAAAGAAATCCTCAGGAAATGGTTTGCATTCTTTTTGGGGGGTCCATTACATGGTTGGTATGACTACCACAAGCCAGATTTTCATTTGACTTACTTAGAGTTAGTCTGCATTCTTTCCTGACCATGCTGCTATTGTGCAGGACAGCTTCCGGTAGCCTTTCAGATCCAGTCTCTAGACTTCCTGATTGTGTCTAAGAGGTTGGCATCTATGAACCACATGCCTAGGCTCCTGCACATTGATATCTCATTGAAAGTATCTAGTCCCCACTGAGGGACTAGAAAGAAGAGGGAGGGAGGAGGGTAAAGCACTCACTCTCCCAGCTCCCTCCCTGGGGAGGTGCTTCAGGTGACCTGTGGCCTTCTCCTCTGCACGATCATCAAGCTGCCAGGAAGCACTTCCCACCGCTTATTTCCTACCAAGCAGCTGACTCAAGTCCCGTGAGCCCTATAAGTTCCGATCTCAAAGTGGTCACTTGTGAATCAGCCACTGAAAAAGCATCTTCGGTGTGTGTTATCTATTATGACATCAACTGAGTTGCAGAACCTATGGATCATGAAATGTTGTCTCAATTCTCATGTTGCCTAGAACTATTTCTTGTCTGCTTTTTATTTTGTGTTTAAGGAATTGTGTGTTTCTGATCACCTGGTGAAGTAACACTAGGGTCACAGGTTAAGTTACTCCTAGAGAGAACTCTGGGTAGTATTCAGGATGGTAATGAGGTCTAATCAGCCACTCCAAGCTGAACATTTCTCCTGTCTCTCACTCTTCTTCACCAGCAGCACTGACAATAATGAGAGATAACCTATCCACCGGTCACACTGGTGTGAACACCTCTCACAGGGCTACCCGAAAGGATACAGGACGTGAATGCTTTGACCTAAAGGACAAGTACCTGGAGAGCTGCTTAGCAGCGTAGGCATGGGCTACAGACACGAGCATACAACGTTCAGAGCCCAGAAGTCCAGGGGTGGCACCGAGAGCAAAATAGGTGTGCGCTGATTCCAGAACAAAGACCTTGGTGCGTACTGTCCTTCGGATCTACGCTCTCTTGTATTTCTGACCAAATCCATCCCTCATGAACCCACAATGTATGGACACACGGTAGGACTTTGAGACAATGCAACAATTTTCTGGGCTGTCTCTTTGTAGTGCAGAGAACTTTCTGGCTGCTGGGTAGAGAAGCAAGCTATACAGAACAGATAAAGGACCAGAAAACAGCAAATAAGGAAGATGAGGGTTACTGGGCTCATAGTCTACCAGCACAACTGTCACGGGCTACCCACATTTTGGGAGTCTTCTTACCTCAGCCCAACCCAGGAACCCCCTCCCAGGCATGCCCAGAGGGTTGTTTCTCAAGCAAGTAGAGTTGGCCATCAGTCTCAACCCTAAACCTGTTTTCTCTTCTGCGATTCAAATCTCTTCTGATCTTCATAAGTCAGAACATTCAGAGGCTTGTCATTTCCAAGGTATTTTTAAAAAGCGCAATGGTAAAAGACGTTCTGGAACTTCCCCCTTTAAAGTCAGGAAAAGGTATATTGCCACTAACATCTCCTGCCGCAGAGGAAGGCAGCATGATCCGTGATGAGTGCCTTTGGGTCCTGCGCGTAGAGAGTGCTAAATACAAAGGAGCTGCTCTAGGCTGCACACCAAGTGGTGTAAAACTTTACATTTTGGGTGAGGCCCCAGCAGAGACACATCGGACAATGTTGGAAGTGTTAAGTCTAGGGGAGTTTTTGCCGGATCTCCTAGACGTTTTGATCTTCTGACCGTATGAACTGTCTGCACTTACAGATGTGACCTCTTTCTTCATGGTGAAAAATCTTGTACCCAGAGGCTGGGGAGATGACTCAGAGGATAAACCACTTGCTGTGCAAGCAGGAGGACCAGAGTGTAGATCCCCAGCACCAGTGTAAGATTCAGGCTTGACCACACATGCTTACCCACAGTGCTGGGTGGGAAGAGATAGGTAGATCCCAGTTATCTCCCTGGCCAACCAGTCTAGCTGAAATGGGTGACTCCAGGTTCAGTGAGAGATTCCGTCTCAAAAACACAAGGTGGGAAGCAATAAAGGAAGACCCGTAATGTTGACCTCTGACCAACACACAGGCACCTACACACGCACACATGCATACACGTGCACATGCATGCATGAACACATACATTCAAACACACATGCAGAGCACACATTCTGAAGTTTGGGAGAGAAGTTAGTCAGATGCTCAAGTCACATTTCTTCAAAAAATGAATTTTACAACTAAAGTGTATTTCTGTCCCCAAAGTTTGGGGTCCTGAAGTGCTGAGATGGCAAGCGGACCTTCCCGACCACCTTAAGCTCTATCTACCATGGTGCGATGGCTCTTGACTGGGATGTGTCCTGTAACGTCAGACCCTTGTAAATGGCCAGGGTTTCACCTCTGCTCCCTCTTCTTCCAGATAATGCTTGTGATCCATCCACCCCTCCCTTTCCCTGACCTCTGGCTCATCCTCTGTGTCCTGAAGACCATCCACTGCTTGGTTTCTTCATGGAGTGACTGAGACACTTGATCTTCCAGAGACTGAAGAAGACTCAGCGTTTGCTACTGCCAACAGCTCCAGCAAATGAGGACTAATCAAAGAATATCTCTTGAAACTTTGTTTAAAGACTCATACAGATGTTTATCTTTTCCCCATGTTTGTGTACATAAAAATAAGCTCAGACAGGGCTTCTTCAGGAAAACACTGTCCTGGGAGCGGTTAAAACACATAAACATCAAATCTTCATCCACATTGAAAGAAATAACAGCAATCAGAGCTAGCTACGAAGCAAAAAGCTGACTCCAGAAGCAGGGATCCTCCAGGGGTCGGGGGTCCTCCAGGGGTTGGAGGTCCTCCAGGGGCAGTGGGTCCTCCAGGGGTCGGGGGTCCTCCAGAGGCAATGGGTCCTCCAGGGGCAGTGGGTCCTCCAGGGGCAGTGGGTCCTCCAGGGGCAGTGGGTCCTCCAGGGGTTGGAGGTCCTCCAGGGGCAGTGGGTCCTCCAGGGGTCGGGGGTCCTCCAGAGGCAATGGGTCCTCCAGGGGTCGGGGGTCCTCCAGAGGCAATGGGTCCTCCAGGGGCAGTGGGTCCTCCAGGGGCAATGGGTCATCCAGGGGTCGGAGGTCCTCCAGGGGTCGGGGGTCCTTTAGGGGCAGTGGGTCCTATAGGGGTCGGGGGTCCTCCAGAGGCAATGGGTCCTCCAGAGACAATGGGTCCTCCAGGGGCAGTGGGTCCTCCAGGGGCAGTGGGTCTTCCAGGGGCAGTGGATCCTCCAGGGGCAGAAGGTCTTGCAGGGGCAGGGGTCCTCTAAGAGCTAGGGAGTGCTCTAAGGCCAGGGAGCCTTCCAGAGGCAGGGGATCCCCCCGGGGCAGGGGGTCCTTGTGAGCAGGGGATCCTCCCGTGGTGGTAGGTCCTCCAGTGGTGGTGGGGTTCTCCAGGGGGAGGGGGTCTCCAGCAGGGGATCCTCCAGGGCAGGGAGTCCTCCCAGAGCAGGGGGTCCCCACTGAAATTAGCAGTACTAACAGAATAAAGAACTAACAGAGATACTTTAGGAATGGTACAATCATGATGTTTAGGCAGCAAAGAGATTTGACAGGCAAAGAATTGGAATGACGTCAGGCCAGGCATGCTGACCCAGGAGCTACTAAAGATGGAGACAGAGTCTCCTTCACCTTCCTTGTGATCGCACCTCAAGACCATTTTCTCCAAGCAGCCTCTGAGCTCCTTTATTCTTTCAGCATGTGAGTGTCTACCTCGACACTCACCGAGCGCTGGGGCGGAAATGATGGAAAGCTGCTTCCTTTTGGTTTAATAGAAAAGTCACAAGTGAGCATGCACAGGTCAAAATCTCTGCATTCAGTGCCTTAGAGAAACAAGCAAGAAATGGAGACAAAAGCTGTCGGACAGAATGAAGTCTGCCTCAGGAGCACAGAAGGGAATTCTCCTCAGACCCCGTCTGGCATCTTGGTTTAGGTCTTCTCACAGTTTGCAGTTAATTCTGGAAATGGCTCCTCCAGACACTGCTCAGATTCTCTTCTCTGTGCTCTGAAACCACGAAGGTTGTGTTATGGGCAAGTGGATGCACAGCATTCCCTGGTGTACCCTAGGCCGCAGGTTTCCTATGGTCGGCCTCTGAGCTGCGTTCACCTCACCCTGTGATCAGATTCTGGCTCGATCATTCTCCGTTTTCTGTTGACTAATGGGAAGAGCTACCTGCTCCAGCCTGGAATTGATCAGGCATCGCAAACATCCACTCAGCAAACACACACTGACAGGAAGAACTGGGTGCGGTAGCTGGCACACATGTATCATCCCAGCAACTAGGAGGCAGAGACGGGGTGACTGTGAGTTTGAAGACAATCTAGTCTATATTGTAAGTTCACGGTCAGCCTAAGCTATCTAGTGAGACTCTGTCTTATAAAACCCCAAGGCTGTGGTGTAGCTCAGTGGTAGAGTTCTTGCCTGGCATGCTCAAGACCCTGGGTTCTAGCCCCGCAGGAACAAATTCAGAACACAACTCCAAATCAGCTTTTGAACTGGTTTGAGTGTGAACTGGTTTTGAACTGGTGAATTTCAGCACTTTGTCTCCTAAGAATGGAGTCTGTCTGGTGGCCTCCATCCACTGGAAAGAGTTGGATACATTTTCCTCGGATTTTAGAGACAAATTTAGTGTGGGCCTTCTTCATGAAGAACACTAATGGTGCCTGTGAAAGCCTGGAGCAGGTCTATTCTGAGATCAGTACCCTAGACGTTAGGGAGGCAGGAGACGGAGGAGGGAGGTAGTTTCTTGGATGCTGTGATGCCTACTTAGGAAAGGTTTTTTCTCCAGAGGTCTAAAGGACTTACGTGTGTGAATCCAAATCCCAGAACGGAGGCAGAGGCTGAGCAGCAGAGGAAGACAACATGTCCAGTGCCTGTCATTCAGGCAGTGCCAGGCAAGGAACGCCAAAGCCCAGTTAGAAAGCATATTAGGAAAGCATCTCCGGCAAACCACCAACACAGTCTAAGAGCACGTGTTCAGCTGTAGAAAAAACTCTCGTGCTATCTTAGTCCCATGCCCCCTCTTCATGCAAAAGATTGGCTTCTGCATAAGCAGCCCCAAACAGAGAAAACAGGGGAGAATGTCTCTGTAACATTTGGAGGTAGGTTTTTTTTTTAAAGGTATTTGTTTGTTTGTTTTGTGTGGGGAAGGGGGCTGTACACGTAAAGGTCAGAGGACAACTTGCAGGAGTCAGTTCTCCCCTTCTACTACAAAGGTCCCTGGGACTGAACTCAGGTCACCAAGCTTGGCAGCAGGTGCTTTGACCTGCTGACTCATTTCACCAGCCCCGAATTAAATGTGCATTTTTACCTACAGCGACCAACAGCCTGCTAGTTATTTAGCACGAACATAAAGGCCATAGATCCCTTGAGGTTTGCAGATGGGCACGAGGGGAAGGCTCCTGACAGTTACACTGTTAAGAAGTAGTGAGAAATGAAAACAGCCTAGTGTGCCTGAGAAACATTCATTTTCTGAAGGGTTTTTTAACAGATTTCCAGAGGGATCTGTGCTAACAAAAAAGATAAAAAGTCTAACTTTTTTTTTTTACTTCATAGAGCTGGGAAATGAGCTAAACCATGCTTGTGTGTACAACAGACCTGAATAAATGTCTCTTGGTCCCAGCCCAGGGCTCAGAGTCCAAAGCCTTTAAGTCTTAAACATTGAGTGTAAACACACGATTCTGCATCGAAGATCGGATTTTGTGTACTTTGACATTTCTCTCCTAATGAGCAATCCCAGGGCTAGAGACCAATTTGAAACACAGGCAAAAGGTCTGGCTTTCTTCTACGCAAAGCACACAAGGATTGTGTGTCACTATAATGAGACTCCAGTAGGATCTCAGCCACTCTTTGTCAACCGCACCAGTCTGTGAGCCTGACGGACTGCAGACTCCGTCTGTCCAGGCCGTGATGGGACCGAGAACACAGAGACCCTCAAGTCCGGGCAGCACAGTATCTGCTTCTTGATAAACCTGATGGGTCATGAGAGCCCTGATATCCTCAGTGGGTTGAATCACTGATGGAAATCATAATTTGATGACATGGTTGGTAGATAGCAAGTTTCAGGAGAAGGGCCTGGCTGCAGGAGTGAGACAGTGGGAGTACACCTGTGGAGAGCTTACCCTGTTATCTCTTGATATCTCTCTGAGCCTCGCAGTCTTCCAGGTGTCATGATGTTCAGCTTGCCTCAGGCCAAAAGCAACAGCGTGAGGGCCAAGGTTGAAACCTCTAAAACCATGCACCAAAATAAATTCCCTTCCACGGTGTTCGTCTCAGGATAAATGATGGACACGGGTGAAGACTGTTTAGCATACGTTATCATGTTCACTTCCTGTGAATTCAGTTCACATCCTTTGACTCCCACTCCCAATTTTTAGCCTGTTCTCTAGTTTGCTATGGAATTACCCGTGTGTATCACTTAGTGACCCACTAACTTTCTAAAAGTAGAGACAGTCTTTGAGCCCAAACCATAGGTAAGAACATCATGGTATCTAGTTTGATGTAAGTACCCAGTAAATTTTTCTAGAATATCTTTCTTCTTCCCTGGGAAAGACTAAGCACTATATAAAAGATATTGTGCTACAGATACCAGGTCTGAGATATCAACCCTGAACCAGAGGCTTCAGCTAGGGGAGAGTTCAGTTAACTTGGGCCCACATCTCTTTGCACCAGCCAGGTGTATAAAGAGCTCCTACAAAGCAGTATCACAAAGGTCAGTAACAAAGTAAAAATCTGAAAGGATCATCAACAAGTGATTCCCACTGGTGAAACCCAGTAAAAAGCCAGAGGACAAAGGAAAGGTCATGGGGTGAACACCGGTCAGCACGGCATCTGGCGCGATAGCTCAGGAAGGAACAAGGCGGGAAGTAGGCTCCAAGGAGTGGACGGGGAATGCGTTGTCCTGAAGAAAAAGTCCCTTCATCAAATTTTCCTCGGCTGACATTTCGTATGCCAGGACACTGCAGAGTACGTACAAATACGAACTTTTCGTAGAGTGAGACTGGCTTGAACCTACTTTTTTTTGTGACTTTTATATTTTCCTCATGGCGAAATGCACACAACGTAAAACTTGCCACTTTAGTCCATCTGAAGCATCCAGTTCAGGGGCCTATCATTGGCTACTGTCGCCATAATTCACCTGTGGGGTTCCGGTCACCTGTGCAACTGAAACTGTACCTATTAGAGAGAACCACGCCCACCACCCCCTTCCCCTTCAGCTTAGCCTTCCCCTATTTGACAGTCTCACTAACTTCCTGCTTCTTCTGGTTTTCTGTGCTTCCTTTGACTCTGTGAGCATACTGAAGAGAACTATTGAAAGCCTTTGTCAAGTAAGTCTAACCCTGTGTTTCTTCGGATCTGGTTCTATTAGATGGTTTTTCCTTTTAAAAAGGTCTTTCTCTATATTAGAACAGTGGTTCTCAACCTGTGGGTTACAACCCTTTTAGGGATCAAATGACCCTTTCTCAGGGGTCACCCAAGACCATCTGCATACCAGATATTTACATTACGAGTCATAACAGCAGCAGAATTACAGCTATGATGTAGCCATGGAAATGATTTTATGGTTGGGGGTCACCACAGCATAAAGAGATGTATTAAAGGGCTACGGCATACATTAGGAAGGGTGGATTAGAATCATTCGTTTGAAAATTGAGCATTTGGAATGAAAAGAGCACCTTTGAGCTTTGAGTAGAAGAGCTGTACTGGTGAAACCGAGGCAGGGATGCCACCTTGCTCCCTGCCGTGGTGATGGACTCGCCTCTGAAACTGTAAGCCGGTCCCCAATTAAATGCTCTCTCTGATAAGAGTTTCCAGGGTCACGGTGTCTCCTCACAGCAACAGAACAGTGACAAAGACAATTTCCTCTCAGTTTCGCATGACCTTTTCTTGTTTGGATGTTCATGTGGTTGCCACAGCCCTTTATCTGGTTTCTAAGGCTTTCATGAGACTGTCTTATTCAGTCCAATGGAGAGATGGCATTTCTGTGGGAGAATGAGGGCCTGAGCTTCCTCGTCTGCCATCCACTGATGCAATAACTGTTGTGTTAAGCAACTGTACAAGCTTCTTTCTGGCTTTCAGTATGAAGCACATTATTTTAGCGAATACATTTTCTAATTCCGATACATCGTTATTTGTATGATTCTGCTTGAGAACTATTTTGCCGTGAGAATTCACTATGGAATGGATAGAACACGATCTGTGAAACTGAATACACCAGAGCTCTCTTCTGTTCAAAGTAAAATAGTAGCAACTGGCAGAGCTGATTGTGTTTGCAAGGCAAACACTTTACTATATGATCTACCGTCATAGCCCTATAATGTAATAAAAGCATCGTATGATAGGATTTTACCTATATCACACACTGATTTATATATACCGTTCATACATTCCTGTGGTTTTATTTGTATTATCGCATATTCAGTTTGCATAAAAAGTCAGTGTCCTGATTGGATCTTTAATAATAATATTTATTCTTAAAAGACTATGTCTAGAAGACGCCTGAAATTCTTGACTGTATAGCAGTTAGTTTTGATACATGTTTCAAGACATTTTGCATTTATGTCGTTTATATGAAGCTGAGATAATCTGTGATTCCCACTGGAGTGGTGTCATAAACAGAAGAAATGAATTAGCATCTGAAAACAATTTAAAAGGTATTCTAAATCCCCATTGCAGCCTCTTAATGCCAAGTATGAGTCCCATTCAGAGCGCACAGCAAGTCATCGTAAATAAAACTTGTTCCTCCATGAATCAGCTCATCTCTACTCTCTTTCCCATGACCTAACATGGAGGGAGGGAGGGGGGAGCGGAGGCAGAGACACGGGGAGAGGGCCAATGGTTCTCCCCTGCCTAGCTTTTCTAAAGCCCTGACTGTGCCTTGTCTCTCCTGTTGTCTTCTACTCCACTCTCACCTCTTTGCCCTCCTCTTACCCATCTTCCAGATCGTTCCTGGGCCCAGGACCATCTGCCAAATGATATTCTTCCTGTTGCCACACTTTCAGAATGAACCAAAGAACACATGGCAAGGAGCCTTGTAAGTTGGGCAATGCTGCACAAGTTACTATACTATGTTTCATAGTATCAGAATGTGTCAAGTTGCCTATTCCAAGTTTTTAAAAATAGGACAAGGAAGAAAACACAATCACATCCAACTTCGAGCTGAATACATTAGGAAAATGTAGTCCAAAACATGAAAATATTCCCCCTGATACTGCTAGTCTTCTGCCCAGAGCCCTGGATAGGTCCTGTCTCCAGACTCGAGAGATTTGCCTCTTTCCTTGGAGCAGAGGGAGCGGTGCACTCTGGAGGAGAGAACATCTCTGAAGCTCTAAAGCCCTGGGGAGTTTAATCAGGGCGTTGGTTTACAAACAAGAAAAGAGCTGTGTCATTGCCCCTCAAGAGTGTTCAAAACACCAAAAAAAGGCAATGTTCTCCAAAGAGACCACTTCAGAAGTGGGGGCACCAGAGAGAAGATGAGAAGGATGCCTGAATTACTTGTTATAGTACATAAGGCATCTATATTTGTTTTGAAAACACTTAATAACCCAGTGGCCAGCACTCCTGCAGCAGGGTGGGAGGCACATCTGTACCCAGCACTCCTGCAGCAGGAGGCACATCTGTACCCAGCACTCCTGCTGCAGGATGCACATCTGAAACCCAGCACTCCCGCAGCAGGATGTACATCTGTACCCAGCACTCCTGCAGCAGGAGGCACATCTGTACCCCAGCACTTCTGCAGCAGGAGGCACATCTGTACCCCAGCACTCCTGCAGCAGGAGGCACATCTGTACCCCAGCACTCCTGCAGCAGGGTGCACATCTGTACCCAGCACTCCTGCAGCAGGGTGGGAAGCACATCTCTACACAGCACTCCTGCAGCAGGAGGCACATCTGTACCCAGCACTCCTGCAGCAGGAGGCACATCTGTACACAGCACTCCTGCAGCAGGAGGCACATCTGTACCCAGCACTCCTGCAGCAGGAGGCACATCTGTACCCAGCACTCCTGCAGCATCAGGCACATCTGTACCCAGCACTCCTGCAGCAGGAGGCACATCTGTACCCCAGCACTCCTGCAGCAGGGTGCACATCTGTACCCAGCACTCCTGCAGCAGGGTGGGAAGCACATCTCTACGCAGCACTCCTGCAGCAGGAGGCACATCTGTACCCCAGCACTCCTGCAGCAGGAGGCACATCTGTACCCCAGCACTCCTGCAGCAGGAGGCACATCTGTACCCAGCACTCCTGCAGCAGGAGGCACATCTGTACCCAGCACTCCTGCAGCAGGAGGCACATCTGTACCCAGCACTCCTGCAGCAGGAGGCACATCTGTACGCAGCACTCCTGCAGCAGGAGGCACATCTGTACCCAGCACTCCTGCAGCAGGAGGCACATCTGTACCCAGCACTCCTGCAGCAGGAGGCACATCTGTACCCCAGCACTCCTGCAGCAGGAGACACATCTGTACACAGCACTCCTGCAGCAGGGTGGGAGGCACAGATGAGGGAACTGGGGGAAAGCTCACAGGCCAGCTAGCCTGGAGTAACCCACAGGGGCGGAAATAGGAACCCACCTCAACATGGTAAAAGGAGAAAAGCAACTCCTGAAAGGTGTCTTCCAACCTCCAAACACGATGCAGCATGCATCACAAGTTTGTGCGTGTGCAGGCACGCGTGCGCACGCTCACACACACACACAGGGAGAGAAAGAGAAACAGAAACAGAGCTGCGTAGATAGCTAAATGTGAGCGCTTACAAGAAAAGAAAACAAAACCACCTATGTAATCCTTGCACAGGCAAAGGCAGCTGTAATTATCTGGTTTAGTGAAGAAGAAACGAGACTTCAGGGTTACAGCAGTTGTGCAGTACATGCTAATAGCTGCTGGAAAGGAACTGAACGCAGGCTGACCCAGTGTTGTAGCATTTGGCTGGGGCTTTGTCTCTGCTTGTGATATGGTTGCCTACCTTACCCCTGCTTGCCCTGCAGAGGATCCCATTCCTCGCCCCTGCCCTTCTGACCTTTAGAGGTCATTGTTCTACCCCTGGTCCTTGACCTTGGAAGGCTCAAGGTTTTCAGCTCCCTTATCTGTCAAGTGGACTGCTATGGTGCTATCCTCCTCACGAGCTTATTTATTTATTACTATTAAATAAATAAATGTGATTTTATAAATTAGTATTAAATAATTTAAATGAATTAAATTAACTGCTAAATAATATTGGAGAAGGTGTTTTTAACATGTGAAAAGGATTATGCCACTTAATTCAGAAATAAAACCAGCCTCACTTTTCTTTACCAGATCAATTTTAAAAGCTCATTATCTTCAAAGGTGACATGGGATATTTAGTTGCTTGAGAAAATAAAGAACAGGACGGAATCCCAGTCACGTATCTCAGAGCTTGGATCTGTTTCCAGTACCCACCAGTCTGATTTTCAGCAACTTACATAATTACAGAACCATCTGCAAAATAAGAGAGTCAAACCAGAGCTCAAGTCTTAACCGCCATGCAGAACTTAATACGCAGTAGGCGATTACTACAGATGGACTGATCTTGCTCAAAGGAGCAAATAATCAAATGTTCCAAACTTAAGAATAAGAATAGATATACCACAAGGCATTTTAAAGGTGCTGCTGGGTACACGTTCTACAATTATGTCAGATTCTTTTCTTCATCACTTCTGCCCCTCTAGCCCAGACCTCAACATGTTTCAACCGTGTTATTTCAAGTGTCTTAACATTCCTGTTCCATTCCTGCTTTCTCAGAATGAGATTCAGCACTTGTATCACACAGTGACTGCACCTGATCCCTGTGCTCTGGAACGGACATCATTTATACTGAGTCAGAGCTGTTCATCCATGGACTACGGTGGACATGGCAATGTGTGACTTGGTTGTCGGGTCACACGGCCATTGTAGCATCTGCCTCTTCTCTCTTGGACTCTGTCATCGCTGACACTGTGAACAGTGGTGTGAAGAACTGAGGGAAGTCCCTGTTTAAATGAACCAAGCCTCTCATCAGTAGCCATAGGTGATTGCCCAGGCATGTGGCTGAACAAGGTAACCTGCAATTCCCACTTGTCTGGGACTCTTAAGACTTAATACTGGAAGTCCCACATCCTGGGAAATCCATCAATCCATCTAAGTACAATCAACTTGGGTGCAGGTCTTCTAGTCCCCGCCAGATTTTCAGGAGCTTGTAGCCATATATTCTGCAGGGTTGAATGGTCTCACTCCAGAACTCGTATGTTGAATTAACCCCCAAGGCGATGATGGTACACGTGGATGATGGTAGTAATTGGGTTCAGATAAAATCACCTATCAGGTGGGAGGAGTCATTGAGAGATCTGTACTCTCTTGTTTTTTAGATCTCTTAAAATTCTGTCTATAGGTGTTTACCTACATGTGTGTATCTGTACCATGTACACACCTGGTGCCTGTGACGGCCAAAGAGGGTGTTAGGTCCTCTGGAGTTAAAGACTATTGCAAGCTGTCATGTGGATGCTAAGAACCAAACCCAGGTCCTCTGCAAAGTAATGCCCTTAACAGCTGAGCCATCTCCCCTGCCCCAGGATTGGTAGACTTGTAAAAGGAGAACAGATGCTTCCTGGATCCTGTTCATTCACTCTTTCCTTCCCTCTCCCCTTCTCTGTCTTTCTCTCCTTCCTTCTTTCCCTCCCTTCATCCCTTCTTTCATTACCTCCTGCCTATACTTCCAAGAGAGGTAAGGACAAGAAGATGTAAGGAGGAGGAGGAGGAGCAGGAGGGGGAAGAAGAAGAAGAAGAAAAATAAGAGGAGGAAAAGGAGGAGGAAAGAGGAGGAGAAAGGGAAGAAGTGGAGGAAGAAGAAGAAGAGGAGGAGGAGATGGAAGAGAAAAAAGAGGAGGAGGAGGAAGAGGAAGAAGAAGGAGGAGAAGGAGAAATGTACTTACCAGGAACTGCATTGGCCGGCACCTTAATATTAGACTTTCCAGTTTCCTGACCCTCAAGAAATATGTATCTGCTACTTAAACTACCAAACGCAATGTAATGCATTTTGTCATTACATCCTCATCTGATGCATATGTTAGCCAACATCTGACTGAATCTCATCACAAAGCCTAGGCAGGACTGTCTAACCACGCCTGTGGTGCAGGTCTATTTGCCCAGACCAGGAGCCTTTTCTAGTTTGCAAAGAGGCTGCGCAGACCTTCCTGTAGCCTGCCCTGCCTGGCATCTCTCCTCCTTTATGCAACACTTTTCCCAACAGGCTTTTGTACAGGAAAAAAGAAATAAGCTTACTCAGTACCCCTCAAAATTAGACAACTTCATCTTCTTCTGAGGACCTTCAAAGGGATTAGCTCTGCTGAATAGAAGGGAATATTTGATTTCTTCCCACCAGCCCTCATCACCATCTGCTGATTCCAGCTCTTCTCTCATGTTTCTGTCTATATGATTTTCTCTCAAGAGGCTTCCACTAATTTCTTGACCTATTAAGTGTCCTGCCACATTCTTCCACCACCAGACACCCAGATTTATACAATTAGAGGCACTCATTTGTATATTGCTCAACACCCATTTCTCCAACTAAGTCGGATCTGAACAAGGCAATGGGAGCATCTCTCTTTCCCCATTGTATATGTGGTTCAGTGCAGATCCAGGTGCTGGGAGACATAGTAAATAGTCACACAGGTGAGCCTGCCAAATCCCTTGCAGAAATGAATAAGGTATCAGGACTTATAATACTGGTTTTGGGAAATCCATGACACCAAGTTATTTCTAAATAAATAAATGCTGTCTTTAGTTTCATTTCCTGCTTCTGTGATAAAATACCCTGACAAAGACGCCATAAGAGAGAAAGGTATTTATCTCACAGTTCCACTTTAGTTCATCTTGTCAGAGAAGTCACAGTGGCAGGGCTGGAAGCAGATAATGGCGCTATATTCACAGCTGGAAGACAGCAATGGCTGTTGCACAGGACCACCCAGCCCGCCTTCTCAGCTCTTAGACAACATGGAATCCTCTGCCCACAGCGGGCACGCCTGCCTTGTCACCTCCACAGGCTAACCAGATCCAGAGTCCCTCACTGGGACTCTCGTCCCGAGTAATTCTAGACTACCAAGTTGACAAGAGTAACCCTCACAGATGGTGATTTGTGTGTGTGTGTGTGGTTATTTTTCCTGGAGTTTTAGAAATTACAATCATTTAAGTGCTGAATATACACAAGTAGATATCATGATGCTTAATTTTATGAGTTAACTAGCAAATAACCAGGTAGCTAGTAGAACACCCTCCTCTGTCTTCTGTCTGTCTGTCTGTCTCTCTCTCTCTGTGTATGTGTGTGTGGGGGGGGGATCAGCATTCAGGTTAGTGACTGGAGCGACCCTCAGCAATGGCTCTCCCCACTGAGTACTGGTGTCATCTAGTCCACTAAAGACCTGAATAGAATTAAAGGACAGATGACAAGCACTTAATTTTTCTCCCTCTGGAATGGAAGCATTTTCCCTCTGCCCTCTGACAATAATGCTTTTTCTTTTCCTCTGGACTCAGGAAAGAAATTACAGCATCTACCGAATAGGCCTTTAAGCTCAGACCGAATTCCACCATCAGCTCGCTAGTTCTGCAGCCGGCAGATGGCAGACCGTGAAACTCCTGGATTTACAGACTTCCTCCGCAACTGTGTGAGCCAATCCATACAATAAATCTCTCTCTATGTATATATTATTGGTTCCAGTTCTCACTTGTATATTGCATTTAAATTTCAAATCGAAGTTGTGGTCAGTTAGAACATGGACTCTGCCTCTTTAATCTTGAGAAGGTTTTGCATAGATAACATTATGATGGACTGAGGGAGCAGTCATGAGGGCAGATGTGCTGGCTAACTGCGTGAGTCTGCTTCTCGGGGCTATGCAGTGCCCTAAGCATTCGGTCAAACATGATTCCTAGGTGTGTCTCTAGCTGGATGCTTCTGGATAATGTTCAAACAGCGGGAGTTTACAGGTGGCAGCCATGAAAGACTGAAGGCTCGTCACAACATTTTTTTTTTAAATCAAATACAGAAACATCTTTCCCGGAGGAAGCTTGTTTCTATGAATTTTTTAGTTATAAATAGCTCTCTTACCTTAAAGCCGTCTGAGTGCTGGCTTTAATACAGACTTTTATGTAGCAGAATAAGAACAGTAAAACTAAAGATAATCACCTTCTCATCAAATGCTTTCTAACTAATCAATTGGGGCTGTCTTTCAGCGAAGTTTTAAAATTCAGGTCTATTTTCAAATTTATATGAATAAATAGGCTTATGTAAAGTATTTAGTTATTATCTGATTTATTAGAATGTTATATTGAACATATTTTTAAGTTTGACTTGATTTTTATCGTGCTTATAAAATTCCATTTGTAATGTATTGTTTCACTTTACTTACACTGTTTCATATTTGAACACTTATGAAATATTGTTATTAACATTCCTATTTCGGTATATTAAAATAGAATCTTTAAATATTTATGTTACGAGTTTTGCTTTGCTTGTTTGAGATCTGGAACTGCAGTCACTACAGACAGAGTGTGTACTCACTTGAACCCAGGAAGATATGGTTTGTCGCGGACCTCTGCTAGAGGTCATCATCCAGCTCCAACCAAGTCTTGAAGGGAGTGGAAGCTAGACAGGGGATGTCCCAGCAGGAACGACAGCAGACATTGGAAAGGAGAAGCTGGAAAGAACAACACCGGTGCTGGGGGAAACCAGGAGACAAACGATGGCAGGCCTTTCAGGTGTGGGGAGTGACTGGAGGGTGGGCACGTCTGCATACAGCCACCACCAACACCAACCCCCGTTCTACTTTCTCCTTGAATGGGAATCGAGAACCATTTTCTATCACATATGTGTGTGGGGGGGGGGAGGAACCACACACATATGTAGCTTGTTTGAGTCCCGCCTAAGTAGCTGACCCTCAGGCCTCTGTTTGATCATGAGTTTTACATTGTACAGCAGCCCAGACAGCCCAGAGGTATGCTGGAGAGACTGCAAAGACAAACATGGGGGGAAAAGAGAGATGCATGGTTCGCCGGCCAAACTGGATTTCATAATGAGTATTGAAACCAGGTCCTAATCAAGGGGGCCATTCTCCAGGCCAGGTGATGAGATGCTAACACATGCTCTCCTGCAGTCCAAATAAACACACGAGCCTGCACTGCTTCTCGGTAATATCCACACAAAGCTCTTGGAGCCACTGCTTTCCTTCAACCCACGCCGGTGAAAGTACGTGCCACCCCCGCCCCCAACACACGCATTCTAGAAAGAACCGGAGCTGACTGTCAACAAGTTTGTCTCGACCCTTCTGGAGTCCATAAACTAAAGGAGGCCAGGGTCATAGATTCAGTACCAACTGTATTCAGAGAGCAATGTTCTGTGCTCGGGCCCCCTCCTCTACTCTCGCCAGCTCCAATTTGTAGCAGAATGAATTTAGCTTGTATCCCCACCTTGTCACTAATGAACTGTGTGGCCTTGGAGGAGTGGAGAGAGGAAACAGGAAGCAGCTTGCTTCGAGGTGAAAATAGAGCACATGTAGAGTTGACACACACTGACTGCAGACCCGGGCTCCTGGTCCAATGGGGTTCTATTTATTTAGGTCTATGTCCAAGGCAGATAGTTATAACCTTAGAGCGCCCCTGCTACGCAAACCAGGAAACCCTGTTGTTTGTTACCCTAACCATCTCCTCCACCCAAGGGAAGGCCAAGAAATGCATTCTTTTAGTCAGGCTTAAATCAGCGCTCTCCTCATAAGGAAAGCCAGGAAACTGAGTTGGGAGGTGCACGTAGCAATTTCTACCCACAGTGTTTTAGGAGAACTTCAGCCTCAGCGGTGCTGGTGTTTCGGGGTCATCGTTTTTTCAGGGTTAAAAAAAGCGCAGTGTTAAAAATTGCTCTTTCAGGTAGTACTCACACGGATGGATAGTATAGGGAGATACGGACACTGATGCGCTGGGTTTTGAGACCCTCGTAATATAACACAGTGTTTGAAGGAAGCGCGCATCTGTTCATACTGCCTGATGTTTTTCTCCTCCTTCCTGCCATGCGCCCCTAGATCCTAGATCCTAGATCCTCTTCTCCTTCATGATCTTTGGTGAGCCAGTGAAACAAAGTCAGCTATGCCGGGCATGGCCTAGTGTTATCAGAACATACAGTTGTATCAGTGGTCACCCCGGAGTGTAACTGACCTCACAGCCATGCGCTCTAACCCCTAGGAACACAGACATGGTTTTGTGCGTTGTTCTCTGCCCATTGCCTAGCATGATACCCGGCCCACAGTGTGTCCTCAGTGAGTTGAGTCAGGTCAGGTTTATCTCCTATGCCAAGTTTCTTTGTATTATCTTTGTATTTCTTTGTATTAGGTACCATGTACCAGCATGGTACCTAACCTAGAGCAGACACTTGGGGAATGGACAGATGATAATTTGAATGCACAAATCCACAAAAGGTTGAGCATATAAACACAAGGAAGTAAACAAAAGCCACACGTGTGTGTGTGTGTGTGTGTGTGTGCGCGTGTGTGTGTGTGTGTGTTGAAAGTATCCATTTCACAGATAATGACTGTCAAAAACTAACAAACAAACCAACAACAGTGACTGGGTTCCCAGCAAGCCTTGCAAGGGATGGGCTCAAGAGTGACTAGTTTCAACACTGTGTCTTTGACTCCTTGGAAAGTATTTGCCTGGGCTTTTAAGACCCCAAAGCATGGATAATTCCAAATGTGCTTTTCTTTTTTGTGCAAAGCATATCATAATCGTAAGAGTCTCTTGAATACTGGCCTGATGTTCGTTCAGCTTCTTCCAGCATCTATCTTAGGAAGCTTTCCAGCCAAAAAAGAAGCTGAAAATTCTATTGGAGAGTAAGGATCTTTTCTTCAGTAATTTATAGAGTGCTGTGATCTGCCTGCAGTGATGTGGCTATTAACGGGTTAAAAAGCATGAGGTTCACCTTGTGCCCCTAAATAATTGCCCCAGCATGCCCCCCTCCTAAGAAATAACTGGTGCAGCAATTACTAGGGTTCAAGGGTATATCCTTACTCTCTCTAGAGCCCAGAGGCAACAGAGCTATTTTCTGTAAAAGCACAGATGATCTCTTTATACTTGTTCTGTGACCCAAGCAGACAGACCATTCACAATGTCAAATTCATGGGCCCCTCACAGTGACCTTTAAGAGCCAAGGTCAGCAGATGCCTGTTCCTGGTGAATGTGTGTACTATGGTGGATGCTTCAATACACAAGCCTCTCAGAGGTCTTGGCTTCGCTGTATGCCTCTGCCATCTTCAGGACTCATGGTCCTTCAACATCATTAATGATCCCAGAATAGCCGAAATATAATGGGTTGCTGGAAAGCTTAGACTGAGGCCATCTGGAATGAGTTTGGAGCTGAGACCCACCTGTGATACATTAGGCCACAGCTCCAGACTGGCTCAGCAGAGCGAAGCTGCTGGGGCTTGCTAATCGAAGAAGCTGGGGGAGTGTAATTGGAGAAGGGTGATTTTGGAGCGCAGAGCCTGCCAGGATCTCTGTGCCTCCTGAGAGCGTGCAGGCAAGCTGTCTGCCGAAAGGTTTAAACTTTCCACATCATGGAAAGAGAAAATGGTTACACATAGAGATGGTTTGTCTTTTCCCAGACACGTCCAGTGATTGAACAGAATTACCTTTCACACAATCACAGGGTGAAGGAGCGTGGAGTCTGGCATGTTGAGCATGAGGCTGAAGGTCCGGCAGACTGAGTTCTAGCCTATGTCCCCCTCCTCTCATTTATCCCACTCAGGCTGCAGTAGCGTATCCCATAGATTGGATGGCTTCAGCACACCGCTACTCTGCACAGTTGTAGAGGCCGGTAGTTTCATTTTCTTAGAGCGGTTTTCTTAGTAGCTTGAAGATGGCTGTCTTTTCCCACGTTGTCCCACGATGAGAAGCAAGAGAACACTGGTCTTAGAAGAATGCTAATCTCAGCTGGGCACAGTGGCCTACAGTGTTAGTACACAGGAGGTGGAAATAAGAACATTCCTCGGGGTTGAGGCCAGCCTGTACTGTAGATTGATATCAAGACCAGGTGGATGTATACACAGAGACTCTCCAAGAAGAGAAAGAAAGAAAAAACCTGACAACAGAGCTACTCTCGTCATGTGACCTTCATTACCTTAGCTACTAAAGACCCGCCTCCAGATGTTAAAACACTGGTCTCCGCATGCATGCGAGCTGAGGTGAAAGGAGCAGAGACACTCAGCCCACAGCAGCCATCTTACAAGAACTTACTGTGTGCAAGTATTTTATTTGCATTGCTTCTGATCTTTGTAATCTTTGTAATCTTTGTAATGAGGTGTTAACTTTGTTATTTTGCAATTAAGAAAATTAAAGCCTAGACAGATGTGGTGACACATGCCTGTAAGCCCAGCACTTGGGAGACAGTGGCTGGAGGATTAGGAGTTCATGGTCAGCTTCAAATGCACAGCAAGCTCAAGGCCAAGTGAGATACATTGAGGTCTTGCCTCAAAAATCAATTAGTTAAAAGTATAAATAAACAAAAGAAAGAAAAGCTCATGGAGGAAAATTTTTTCCAATTCCATACAACTATAACTCAACTATATATATATATATATATATATATATATATATATATATAGTATATATAAATATATTACAAATATATATATATATATATATATATATATATATATATATATGATACAACTATAATTCAAACCCAAATCTTTCCATTATAATTTTCTGACTTTGTAGTTTTAAAAATAAGTTAGCTTACATAACCCTACATTCTCAACCTTGAATTTTTTGTAAAATAAATTCTTATTGCATTACAACCAGTTGGTCTGTATTTGCATCCTTAAAATTAAAAAAAAATAGGAGCAGGTACACACATTAAAACTTGAGATTATAACAACTCTTTAAAAGGGTCCACCAACTACCTGCCGCCCTACTCTGATAGAAAATAGAATCTGCATAAATGCAGGCTATATGGTGTAGCATATCTGTAAACTAACAAAAAGCTGTTGTACCAATTACCGTATCTCTTTCCTCAAAAGCTTTAACTTGAAATTTAACTTCTCAAGTGATACAATGTGTTTTTTTATTATTGTTTAAATGCAAATATAGTCTTTCTGATGGCTTAGAATATACTCAGCCATTTTTCTATCCAGAAAAGGTTTTATTTAAAGGTTTTAATAATAATTTCAATCTAATATTTTCCTCACAGCTCTAGGGACATTAATCTAGATCCAGTTTCCTACCCTAGATCCCTAATCCTCATCCTATATTCCTCTATTTGGATAACCATCAAATTGTTGGGATAATATCTCCGCCCTTGTGATTCCACAGACGTTTAAGTCTATATAAAATTGTGGATATAAATGCCTTTTTCAAACTATAGATACTGAGTATTTTTTTCTTTTCTTTTTTTTTTTAACAGGTTTTCTCTGTTGTAACTCTGGCTGTCCTGGACCTCACTCTGCAGACCAGGCTGGCCTCGAACTCACAGAGATCTGCCTGCCTCTGCCTCCTGAGTGGTAGGATTAAAGGTGTGAGCCACCGCTGGCTTCAATTATTTCATTATTGAGGATTATAAACCTACTTACTCTGAGATTTCTTAGTAGGGTCCTAGTAAAGTTGGTATATGTAAGAGTCAATGACCAACTTTCAGATAAATTATAAGTCCACGAAGATAGAACTTTCCAATCACATAAAATTAGATGTTTTACATAAATAATCATGCCAACTACCTATGAAGACACTTTCCATTTTTATTTTCTAGTATTTGTACTTTTATTTCTTTTTCTTACCTTGTTACAATATCAAGTAGCCCCAGAATACCATTGAGTAGAACTAATGAGAACGGCATCTTTCCCTAATTCCCGATCGTACGGTAAGGTATTCAGAACTTCACCGGTGAATTTTATGTGGTCTGCATGTTAAATACCCTCCACTGGTCCTGGGTTTGGACACTCGGTGCCTACCTGGAAGTGTTGCTATGGGAAGCTGTGAGAACTTTGGTTGGGGGGGCGGAGCAGCTGAAGAAAGTATGTCATTCGGGATGATGTGAGAAAGCCATACTGCAGATCCCAGCACCCCGACTCAAGCCAGTCTCTGCCGGCATGCCTCCTCCTCCACTGGACTGCATCCCCTTGAACCATGAGCTAAACCAAAGCCTTACTCTCCGAAGTTACTCCTGTCAGATACTGTAGCATAACAGAAAAAATGAGAAGAGAAGCTAACAGAAGTGTGGTCTTAGCATGAAGTTTTCATAGAAGCTGCGAAGCTGCTAAATCGGAGTAAGAGGTGTCTAAGTTGGTTAGAACCATTATGTCCTTACAATTTGATTTCTACTGAGAATAAAAAGAAGAGCTACAAAGTAGAAGGTAAATGAATGGCATCTGGGACGTTATCGGTAGAAATTTAATAAATCAAATACTTTTATGAAAAAGATTCGTATTTAATGATGGCAGCAAAGTTGTCATGTCACGGATTTCTATGCGTGTTTTTATAGATCATCAGCTGTCTGATAAACTTCTGATATATCCTGCTATCTCAGCGTCCCATCCAAGTTAGGACAGACCCCTGGGTTTCTCAACTTAATAAAAATATTATTAACGCAGCATTAAGATGCCCTGGCATGAGCCAGGTAGAAATCAAGTTCGTGCTTGGGGATTCTGCCATGGTCTCATCTGTACCATGCTATGAAATAAATTTGCATATTAGCACACGGTGAAATAAAAAGGTAACTGAAGTAACCCAGGTGATGACTTTTTTTTTCCTCTAATGCTTTCAGATAAAAAGTCAATAAAATGGTATTCTACAGGAGCAGTTTGCTGATTATTCATTGATAAAGCATAGATAGAGATAGAGACAGACAGCTCCTTTTGAAGTTAGGTCCTAGAGGCGAGGGGAATTCATTATGTTTCCCCAGTCAGTCATTTAGTGTCTGAATGAGGTACGCTGTGGCCTAGATCTTGGCTTTGAGATGTGCTAAGGTGCCAAGCAACGAGGCAGGGGGGTCATTCTGGAACTTGTGGAAATTCGTATTAAGTGTGGGTGAAGCACATACAGGGAAAGAAGCGGGCAGTCCTGGGGAGCTGTGTGCAGGCAGTCCTGGGGTGCTGTGTGCAGACAGTCCTGGGGAGTTGTATGCAGACAGTCCTGGGGTGCTGTGTGCAGGCAGTCCTGGGGAGCTGTGTGCAGGCAGTCCTGGGGTGCTGTGTGCACAGCACAGGGCAAGGGCATTGCCATTTGTTATAGTTTATGACAAATATTTCAGCAGATGTAAAGACTGAAAACAATGAAAAAGCAAGTATTAAATGTCCACATCAGAAGAACTGATGGCGGACGTTCATGTCTCCGTGAAGCTTTGCAGCATTCATGCATCAGGGGAGCGTAGGTGTGATCAGCGACCACAGGAGCCTCAGAGCACGAGTCTGTAGAGGGACCACGGTAACAGGTACAAAGTGCAGTTTCCTGTGAAGCATGTGCTTTTAGATCTCTGCCTACGGTAGACACCGACAGCTGAGGAACGTATGTTCTGTGAAGCACGGTGTTCTGTTGAAATCAACTGTGTCTTCCGTTTGATCACTTTGAACTCAAGGCTCACTTGTTCTTGCCTAGAAGGAAGTGGTACTATGGGTCTGTGACCGCCATTTTTACCACGATGGAAGGTTGTATGAAAAGCAGATGATTTCAAAGGCCAGCATTATTTTTCATCAAATCCATAGAATCCAGGTAAATTTGAGGCAAGGTCAGTATGACATGGGTAAAATATCAAACATTATCATTTTTTTTTAAGTCCAGAAGTTAAACACCGAAGATACAAGTATTTCACAGTGGCACTATGAATTAAAGTTCAGTAGAATATTTTGTGGAGGTGAAAATTACGTGAAGAAATCTATGTTAATATGCAAAAGTCCGTGCGGTTGGTTGTGAGACCGTGGTCTGCATTTGTAATTAACTCACTGGCATATCTGCAGATTTTAAAAATTCCTGAAAATATCAACAGAGAGACATTTTAACATGCAAAGGGAAGTGGGAAGCGTGACCGTGACACACACTCACTAATGAAGCGGCGGGCCGCCTCTCTCCTTGCTGCTTCTCATAAAAAAGCAGCCGAATTTTAGAAATACGAGAGCCTGGACAAACAAAACTGTGTAGATCAACTGGGCCGTTTGTGAGTACTATACCTTTTTATTGCATTTTGCTCATAATAAAATAATAATCTTTCTGTGCATTAAATCAAAAAAGAAACATTAAGATTGAACTTTGGAAACTTTTAGTGAGCTGCAATGATAAAAGAAAAAAGCTTGTAGTCAGGCCTGGTGGTGCACACCTGTAATCTCAGCACTCCGGACAGCGAGGCAGGAGGACTCAGGCCAAAGCCAGACAAGGCCATTAAAATGTCTCTCTATTGATATTTTCAATAAAATTTAATAGCTGCAGATTCTATTTCAATAGTAGATATGATAGTGAGTTAGTTTAAGGCCAACATGTACTAAACAAGACTCTGTGTCAGAAAAGAGAAAGAGCAGGAAAGACAGGAGGAAGCAAGGGGAGGGGGGGAGGAAGGGAAGGAAAAGGGGAAGGGAAAGGGAGAAAAGAGGGAAGGAAGGAGGGACAGAGGCAGAGAAGGAGGGGGAGAGAGAGGGAGGACGGAAGGACTCAACTGCAAATAGAAAGAGACTACAATTTGTCTCCGTGTAAGAGAGAAGCTGAACATGCTGACAGAGAGCCCAAAGACTTTACGACACTGCCTTTGAAATCCTACAATTCACATCACAATCCCTTGAACCGGGGAGAGTGTCTCTTGATGAAACTGATGTTTCTAAGTGGACTGGCGTGCGCTTTGTACTGGAGAGTAATGGCATGTAGAGTACCTATAGTTTGAAACATTCGCCAGACTTCAGGATGATGGATTACCCCGACCTATGACATCCATTGGGAAAGTTGCAGGTGAAGAAGAGGAGCTGGACCAAGAAAGAGGCCGTGTGTGCTGCAAGCAGCAGACCTGGAGTCCTGGGCTAACCAAGCCCTTCAGCGTTGAGATGATGCCCCAAAATAGCCCCAGATGCTAAACATGAAACTAGAGGGTTTGGTGTTTGCTCTGCTAGGTTTTGGCCTTGCTTTGGCTTGTGCATTTTTATGCTCCTTCCTTCCATTTTAGAATGGCCTTGCTCTCTGTGTGCCATCACATGCTGGGAGCGTGAGGTTGTGCTGAGTCTCAGAAGAAACTTTGAACTTGGGAGTTTTGAATTGCATTGGTACAGCTGAAGACTATGGGCACTTCTGGAGTCAGAATGGATGAATGAATGCTGAGATGTCCTCGAGTCTGTGGGAACCGGGGTGAAATGTCGTGGCCTGAATTTGAAATGTCTATAACAGGACTGTATGTTTGAAAAGTGGGTCAGCAGCCGGAAGTGCTCCGGGGGACATTTGTGGACACGTTAGGAAGTGGGGGCCTCACTGGAGTAAGGGTGTAGATTGAGATCGCAGCCCACGTCTATGTGCTCTGTCTCTTGGCTCTAAACATGAGTAGGAGCTTCTCACCACTCCTGTCATGCCTTTCCCATCATGATGGACTGTAGCCAATGGTGCTGTAAGCCAAAAAACCCCTCTTCGCTAAAGGAAGAAAGTTGCAGTGAAATAATCACGAAAAGAGACAATCTGCTGCACCGGTTGTATGATTTGGCTGTCCTGCTTCCCAGTAATATCCAAGGAAATAATATTAGTGTATTAAAGAGATTCATGCTGACTGTGTTGTTACAGTGTTGTTTACAATAAAACACGGATTCAACTTAGAATCTCATCACTCGATAAGTAAATTAAGAAAACGTAGAATATATATATAGCAGAATATTATTCAGAAAAAGAATGACATCATACCACTTGCAGCAAAGACGGATAGAGCTGGAGAACATCATGTTAAATAAAACAACTCATACACAAACAGACACGGACCACCATATCCCTTCTCATCTATGAACAGAAACAGTGCGTTGGAATGCAGGGCAGAGGTCACTAAAGTCCTGCCCTGAGAAGGGCAGGAAAGAGGGAAGACAGAGAAGCTGGGGAACAGTAACCGAAGCACAGTGGGGAGATCTGCCTCACATTAACCTAGTCTGCTCATCAGTAACAAGGAGAGAAGAGCTCAAAGCTCCAAAGGTAAGGCAGTGGCAAGAGATGGAGGCATTTGTTGGCACGAGCTGGTCCATACACAGCATATATGTGTACATATGTACTTAAATATCACACTGCATCTTATAAATGTTTACTACCTTATAAATACTTATAAATCTTGTAAATATTTATAGATAATTATATCTATATCTGATATAAATATATTTAAATATAGATTATTTAAATTTAAATATAAATTATTAAATATAAATATAATATATCTGATATAAATATTTATATCTTATATCTTATATATACATATTTACAGATGTAAATATATTTAAAATATATATTATATAAGATATAATTATATTTTATATTATTTAATTAAATAATCATGTATGAATCAAAAGTTAAAAAAAAGAAGCTTGAGTTGGAAGTGTTAACTGCCCTGATTAAGTTGTTACAACCATACACACACCCATAATCATATTAATATAATAATACATAAAGTTTTAAGAAGAAAAACCAATAAACAGACTTGACCATCAAATCTTATACATGTATTGAATTATCACGCCCTAACATGTAAATGTATATAATTATTTTGTGCCTTTATTATTCTAAGAAAAATTAAAGACTTCAAATAAGATTTTTCTAAATATGGGCAAATTTATATGGGCAAATTGGGGAAAAATTTCATGATATCCATGAAAATGTTTGGGTTGCTCACAGTTTAATACCAAAAAATAAATAAATAAAACATAGAAATAGCGTAGCTTTACAGAATTTTTCATAAGCTTATGAGTCATGAAATACATTCGGGAACAATTTTCCCAATTAAAATATTAAGGGCTTTTAAAACTGTGAAATTAAATTTATGTTAAAAGTACAGCAACTTGAATAATATGGATGGTTTCATAGAGAAATAATAAATAAAATAAGTAAGCCTACAATGAGGAAACTGACTAAAGTATGTATGTTTAATTACCACGTGTAACCTTGTGCACATACGGACCAGCAAGATGGCTCAGTGGGAAACGGCACTTGCTGCCCAGCCTGACAACCCGAATTCAGTCCCTGGTACCCACACAGTGTAAGGAAAGAACCAACCTCCCCAAATTGTTCTCTGACATCCACATGCACGTGTGTACACACACAGACACACACACACACACATACACACACACATATGTATATATATATATATATATACACACACAAAATGGTTACGTTATGGAAATTTCAAGTTCATGACATGTCATTTTTATTTCTTAGCATTTTAATTTTGAAATAATTTTCCAGCCAGAATATTTTGACAAATCTAATGCACCTGCAAACGTTTAATTCTAGTTGCTCTGATGCTCTCACAGGTGCCTCAGTCGGAGAGTACCTCACTGTTACTAGATTACCAAGGCAGGTAAACAGCTGGCCTGTCTGGGAAGGATACAGTCTACTTCTATGAAAACTCATTTTATGCACCCATAAGTTAAAGGTGTGAGCTCCTCTCTGAGAGACTGCTGAGGTGAAGGACAAATGCCCAAGTGGGGAGGCTTCAGGTGGCCTCTCCTCACCCTTCCTAGGATCAGGGCATCTGTGTTAACATCTGTCCTCGTGAGAGCTGACAAACCAGGAGAGCTGATACAGATGGGACTCTGAGCTTAGCCTTGTGGGGATTTGAATGAAGATGGCCCCCATTGGCTCATAGGGAGGGGCACTATTAGGAGCCGTGGCCTTACTGGAGGAAGTGTGTCACTAGGGGAGGGCTGTGAGGTTTCAGATGCTCGAGCCAAGCCCAGTATCATTCTCTCTTGCTGCTGCCTGCCAATCTAGCTGTAGAACTCTCAGCTGGAGAAGGTTCCAGCAACATGTCTTCCTGAGCCCTGCCAGGCTTCCCACCATGATGATAATGGACTAAACCTTTGAACTGGAAGCCAGACCTTACTAAATGTTTTCCTTTGTAAGAATTTCTATGGTCATGATGTCTCTTCACAGCAATAAAACCCTAACTAAAAGCCACCATGTGGGGTGCTGGGAACCAAACCAGGAACCTCTGAAGAAGCAATGAGTGCTCCTAACTGCTGAGTTTTTTCTCCAGCCTCAGATCGGTATCTTCTTGTGTCCTTACATCATGTCGAAGACAAGGGTCTTCAGAGTCTTTTACTAGGGCGCTAATCCCATTCACGAGGGCCCCACCCTAATTTCCTGTACACCAACATCCTCACACTGAGTTTTAGGGAAACATACACACATCAATTTCAAAGCTCTATAGTGAAAGAATCACGTAATTTACATCTTAGAAAAATCACCTCTATAACAATGGGGAATAATTGAAGACAAAATTAAAATACATGTTTGATCAGGGGACAAAGTTAAAAGCAATCGTAATCGCCCGGCATCATTCATCTCTATCACTGAAATATCAGTTACAAAAGCAATTCAGGACGTCAAATAGACAGAAGCTCGTGACAGATCAGGGGTAGAACGCCATGGAAAGAGTGGAGTGAAGAATGATGGGAAAAATTCTAATTGGCCTGTAGAGGCAGATAATAGTAACAACACAGATATGATTAATTCAAAGGAAATGCACACACGGCCTGGTGAGTGATAGACAGTGTGATTTCTGTTGCTTCTTCAGATTGGACGAATCCTCCAGGCAGCTTGTTATCAGGGTTGTGGTGCTCTGAGCAATGATAAGACAGCGTGGCTGAAGTCACAAAAAAGGGGGAAACACATTCATAATTTTTGTATCAGTAGCTAAATCTTAAAATCTTTTTTGTCTCAAAAAATCTGGGAGACACCAAAAGAAAATTTGATAGGTGGAGAGACAGTCTCTTCAGAGGTATGAGACAGAGGAAGAGAGAGAGAGAGAGATCATGGAAATCTCAATAAAATGAGTTCCATGTGTTACTGCATGTCTGTTCTTTCCCCTCATAAAAACAATTATATTTTAATGGAGTCATTTGGAAGACAGCCAAGAAGTTTCAGGCAACAACAGGCAACTAGAACCGAAACCACCCAGTGCCACTTGGCCAAGCACAACCCTGCCAAGAGCCACCTATTGGCACAGAAGAGAGCTCTGCTCAGGTATGCTCTGCATCACCCATTTCCTGGAGGTCTGGGGAGTGGACCCTTCAGGCCTGTTGGCAGGTGAGGAAGAACATGGAAGTATCGCACAGAGATGGAGACCTGTGTGGGAGATTTGGAAACTCCAGCTCTGCTTTGTTTCTGGCTGGGCTTTCCTTATCCCTAGGTCCCTTCTCCAGGCCCTGCCCACTGGAGAGCAACCCTGGCAGGCTCAGTCTTTTGCTGAGCCAACATTTAAAGAGTAAATTTGAGTAATATCAGGGTAATTTTAGGTGCTTGATATATTAGCTACAGTCCTTTTGGTTGCAAGTACACAGAAACCAAGTAGCTCAAAGACAGGTTTATTTTTTGGTGGAGTAGTATTGAGATACAATATAGAATCCAAGAAAAATTAATAGAGCAAAAGAGTGAGGTAGAAGTGAGGATTTCTTTAGGATATAACACAAGTTTACAGATTATTTCCCCCCCTTGAAGTTTTTCATCAAGTGTGAATTGTTTCCTGCTTTCTACGTTCTAAGAGAGAATTTAGTGACTATGAGCATCTCTGACCAGGACCTGCAGAGCTGATACATCAACGTGGCTTCCATGGCTGTAGCCTTATTGGCTAGGGTCTGCTCTCCAGCAAAGAAGAGACTGGGAAGGTATCCCCAGACTTTCTGCCAAAACATAGTGGCACCAACTGGGCCCTTGGTGTCAGGCATGTGAGCAGCTCTTCACTGGGGATCCTCTGACACCCCAATGGTGGCCGTTTATCTTTCACTCACTCTATGTGCCGGCCCCAAATAGGCTGCGGCCCCAATCCAAGCTGCGTCTACGTTCTCAAGTCTTTTCTGGGATCCAGGCTGAAGAAGCAGACCCCATGTGGCACAGGCCACTCTGTGGCAGACAGGGGAACAGGAGCGGGAGTTTCCATTCCTTCTGTGAGGAAACGCCACAGTTTGCAGCTACAGGTGGGTACGCAGAATCCTTCTCTAGGAAGCAGATGCGTGCTGCCCTTTGTGAGGCGAGAGTAAATGGGTTACATTAGCACTGCTCCATTGATTGTGCCCAACCAGAGGCCCAGAGGCCACATGGGCTCCAGTTGCGATTTTTTTTTGTTTTTTTGTAACTTGATTTTGTGTTCTCAAACATGAACCTTGCAAAGGACAATGTTATGTCACAGGGTCAAAAGGTCAAGCTGCACCCTCTAGAGGCAGTGATTGGGGTCTTTGGGTTGAGGTTTTCAAGTCAGGTAGCTCCTGAGGCATTCAGACCTGGTACTCAATGAGATAGGTCTTTATCAGTGAAATAAACAGAGCCTCAGCAGTTGGACTTATGTCTTGCTGGCATTGCTAACACTGTGTCTGGCTGCTCTCCGAGTTACTGACAGGACAACCTACCTGGCTGGGCCCATTGTCCTCACCCTATAATCTTGGGTGAACATGTTCCTCTTACAAGGAACATAGCTGGTAGCCAGTGCGTGTCAGCTAGGTCACACTGATTGACTTAGTGTTTCTTGAGTCTTCTATATGGTAACTGATTATTGTCTAGCTGTCTATCATTTATTGAGAGAAGACTATTAAAATGTCTTGCCCACTCTTATGCATTTATTTAACTGGATCATAAGATGCATTGACATTTGGTTAAATGCTATTCTAAGTGTCTGTGTGGGTAGTTTCTGAGTAAGATTAACATCTTAATTTGTGGACGGAATGAAGCTCACTCCCTTCCTTGTGATGGGCCTGGTCTGCTTGGAATAGAAGCAGAAAGCTCAACAAGAGGAAACTATGGGAAATGTTGTAAATGCAGTATTCAGGTATAAATCCCCTCCCCAATAAAAAGTTAAAAAATACTCTAAGGAATAAATGAATATCTGGTAGAATTCAGCAGCAAAAAAAAAAAAAAAAAAAAAATAGGAAGGAGAAAGTCCTGGCTGATTATTGATCTAGGATGCTGTTTCTGCTTTGGACTGGAATTCACATCAGTCCCCTGCTTACCAGATGCAGACTGCGGGGATTCGGGCCTCCGGAATCACACGAGCCAGTTCCCTACACTATGACTAAATCACCAAGTGCATGTACATGTGGTTATACAGGCATGTGTCTCTAACGCTCACACACACACACACACACACACACATACCACACACACACATACCACACACACACACACACACACACACACACACACCACACACACACATACCACACACACACACACACACACACACACACACACCACACACACACACATACCACACACACACACACACACACACATCCACTTACACATGCTCCTTTACTCAGGATGGAGTATTTAATTCACCCAATCTACAAAATGTCCCACTTTGAAGCACAGGGCACTGGAGAGCACTGGTCAATACGCTTGTGGCCATGTGGCTGGTAAGGTGTTGGAGCTTGCTGCACTCTAAGACTGGAAGTCCAGGACTTTTCCCGCTTTTCCCACTCATGACACTTTTCATTCAATAAAGTTCTATGAACCCCGAGTATAAAGCTCTATAAAATATTTATACAAATTAAACATTCACTGATAAAATCATAAGGAAGTTTATTTTAAAATACTTTTTTGTATAGGTGCGGCTTTGCCATCTTTTTAAAGATGAAAGCAAGTTTGCGCACTAGTGAGATTTTATTTTTTTATCTATTTTTTATTTTTTATCTATTTTATATTTTTATTTTACATTTTATTTTTACACAAATACTTAATCTTGGCTCAGTATTAGATACTGAACTTAGACCATCTCCATCTACTTCAGCGTTGGTTAGTAGCTTCATTTTTAACAAGCAGTGCATAAAAACACCACTTCATATAAAGACATTCACAAAATGGCAGAAGTGTGTCTACGGCTGTTTCAGAAACGGCAGGAAATTCTGTCTGATTTTTTTATAAATAATTTAACAATTTGACATTTTTGTAAGTAAAATTGAAGTCGGCAAATAGCAATTTTCAAAGCCAAGCATCTCAACACAGCACAATCCAAAGAAAGCTATACAAATCTGGTATGTGCTAAGGAATGACGGGGGGAGAATTTCCTATTGAGTCTTTGTTTTTCATGATCATCGTTCCTAGAAGGAGTCTTGAACCTGAGTCCGTTGATTCAGGCAGCGTCTGCTGTCTTTTGAAAGCAAGGGTGTGCATGGCACACAGTCAACCAGCTGTGTCCGCAGAACCAAGGCCACAGGGAGGTGGGCCAAAGCGGTGGGGGGTGGCGGCACTGGCAGAACAGCCATGGAGAATTCCTTCCTGACAGGTGGACAGCCACTGTTGGCTGTGCCATCACACGCACAGTAGATGAAGGGACGGCAAGCTCTCTGGTGTCTCGTTTCATAAGGTCACTCACCTCATCACAGGGATCCCTCTGTTGTGACCTCACTGAACCCTAACTACAGCCCAGAGGTCCTGTCTTGACACAGCGTCGCATTGCAGGTGGAGGATCCAACACGGGAAACAGGAGAGAAGCACGTTCAGTCCGTGATGCAGGCTTCTCAGCCATGACCTTGGGGACTAAGAAATCACATTTCAGATCACGCTGAAACTGAACGGGTGCCTCCGTCAGCTCAGGCATCGGAGGGCGTGTGTACAATGGAGCATCTGCCAACCTTTCAGGGCTTGGAACACAAACAGAATTTGGTTGCCTTAAGCTAAGAGCTTGGCATTTCTTGCTATTGTTGCATAATCTAGCTCATTATCATGTAAGAGCATGGCAGGAAAGACCATGGTAAAAAGAGACAAAAGATGAAATTCAACATTATAAATGCATTACACAAAATAGTGAAAAGGGAAAGCTGCAAAGTCAACTAAAGCCAACTAAAAATGTATCTGATGGTCTCCCGAGGACAAAACAGAGAGGGCGTGCCGAGGATTATAGGCACAGCAATGAGTAGATCATGGTAAATACCAAATGTCACAAAGGTAGAAGCAAAGCTCTAAAACCATTAAGGAGCAACAGAATATAAAAATCATGACTTCAGGGAGGAAAAAAAATTCTTAAACACAAAAAGAGATAAATAAAACAGAGAAATTAGAAATGGAAGCATCTGTTCGGTGAAAGGCAGCGTGCTTCAACGGGCAGGGCATAATGAGGACCTTGTCATACAGATGTAGTCACAATTTGTAAGTGTGGTCATGACACCAACTTTGAATGCTCTGACCTCAGAGATGGGTGGACCCTGGAGGGCCCACTTAGTTGAGGGGGATCCACGGACTTCCTGAAGACAGGAGACAAATAATAAAGTTCTGCCACCTGATGATTCTTCAGTCAAGACAGCTCAGATAACTAGACATCTATCCAGCTGTCATCTGATTTGGAGATATGATGTATTTCACAAGTAAAAGAAAAACCTGTATACAACATGTATGTATATGTATAATTATGTGTGTGTATATGTGTGTGTGTATGTGTGTGTGTGTATGTGTGTGTGTGTATGTGTGTGTGTGTATGTGTGTGTATGTGTGTGTGTATATGTGTGTGTGTGTATGTGTGTGTGTGTATGTGTGTGTGTATGTGTGTGTGTGTATATGTGTGTGTGTATGTGTGTGTGTATGTGTGTGTATGTGTGTGTGTGTATGTGTGTGTATGTGTGTGTGTGTATGTGTGTGTGTGTATGTGTGTGTGTATGTGTGTGTGTATGTGTGTGTGTGTATGTGTGTGTGTGTGTATGTGTGTGTGTATGTGTGTGTATGTGTGTGTGTGTATGTGTGTGTGTGTGTATGTGTGTGTGTATATGTGTGTGTGTGTATGTGTGTGTGTATGTGTGTGTATGTGTGTGTGTGTATGTGTGTGTGTGTATGTGTGTGTGTATGTGTGTGTGTATGTGTGTGTGTGTATGTGTGTGTGTATGTGTGTTTGTATGTGTGTGTATGTGTGTGTGTGTGTATGTGTGTGTGTGTATGTGTGTGTGTGTGTATGTGTGTATATGTGTGTGTGTATGTGTGTGTGTATATGTGTGTGTGTATATGTGTGTGTGTATGTGTGTGTGTATGTGTGTGTGTGTATGTGTGTGTGTATGTGTGTGTGTATGTGTGTGTGTGTATGTGTGTGTGTATGTGTGTTTGTATGTGTGTTTATGTGTGTGTGTGTATGTGTGTGTGTGTATGTGTGTGTGTGTATGTGTGTATGTATGTGTATGTATGTGTGTGTGTATGTGTGTGTGTGTATGTGTGTGTGTATGTGTATGTGTGTGTATGTGTGTGTGTATGTGTGTGTATGTGTGTGTGTATGTGTGTGTGTATGTGTATGTGTATGTGTGTGTGTGTGTATGGGTGTGTATGTGTGTGTGTGTGTGTGTCTGTGTGTATGTGTGTGTATGGGTGTGTATGTGTGTGTGTGTATGTGTGTGTGCGTATGTGTGTGTGCGTGTGTGTATGTGTGCGTGTGTGTATGTGTGTGTATGTGTGTGTGTATGTCTGTGTGTATGTGTGTGTATGTGTGTGTGTATGTGTGTGTATGTGTGTGTGTATGTGTGTGCGTATGTGTGTGTGCATGTGAGTGTGTGTGTGTGTGTATGTGTGTATGTGTATGGTGTGTATGTGTGTGTATGTGTGTGTGTGTATGTGTGTGTGTGTGTGTGTGTGTGTGTGTGTGAGAGAGTGTGTGTGTATGTGTGTGTGTGTGTGTGTGTGTATCACTCCAACCTCTACTGTCCTTGTCCTCAGGACACATATTCTCTTGTTAGACCCTGCTTCTGGGAACACAGATATGAGAAGACACGCCATGAAGTGTCTACTTCCTATAACAGCAGGCGGAGTCCCTCATAACTTTACGTTGTCTAGTGTACGACAAGTGTTTAATAAATGTTCATTGCATAGACAATGACAGGTGTCCTTACTGCCCAGGATTCGGCCTCCTGCCTCAGAAAAATGGCTCTTAAAGACCTCAGAACTTTCCTGCTTCATCCAATACTCTGGTAATCCGAACCTAAGCGCAGTTCATGTTTACCTGGCAAAGCGAAGACACAGTCCGTGGCCTACAGTGGCCCTTCCCGGATAAAAGGACTTGATTCATATGAGTCACAAGTATAAAGTTATCACTGTCCATTCTGCACTGCCCCAGCTTAGTCCATTCCCACCATATCAGAGATGAAGCGTAAATCAGGGCCTCTCAACCACTCTTTGCTTCATACAATATTCGGTCCTAGCCCTCCTGCCTTCTGCCATGTGAGGACCCAGGGTTCTCTCCAGAGGATACAAAAGTAAGTAAGGCACCATCTTGGAAGCAGAGAGTAGCTGCAGCCAACACCTTGATCTTAAACTTCCCAGCCTCCAGAACTGTAAGGACATAAATGATTCATCCTTATTAAGAACCCGATTCCAGGTGTTTTGTTGTGACAGCATAGAGACAGAGAGACATAAGCCTCGGGGTTAAAGAAGCATCTGTGCTGGTGGCGAGGAAGGGAAAATGCCTTAGCATTGTAAACGCTTTCTTCTTAGCTTAGTTTACACCTCAGAACATAGGAACAATTGGTGCTGTGCACAGTAAGAGTCACAAAGCCCTCGCCGGTCACCCCTTTAAAAGGCCACTCGGAGTTCCTGCCACCTTTCTTATGACCAGCTGTTAAAGGCCTTAGGAAGAGAAGAGCCATCCCTTTTTATCTCTTGGCTTTTCCAGACAGGGTTTCTCTATTGTAACCCAGGCTGTCCTGGAACTCACTCTGTAGACCAGGCTCCGTTATTAATGTGGCAACTGGAGTTTAATCCCGTCGAGGAACTCCTGAAAATAGCAGAAAATAGACCTCCATCCCTTGATCCCTTCCCAAAAGCTGAGTTGGGTTGTATCTACTAACTCCCTGCTCTCCATGACTGACAGCTGCTTCCTGGGCATTCATTAACTTTCTGAAACCATTGGTTTGCCCCCCTCCAAGGTGGAACACCGTGTTCTTCCAGGCGAGGTCAACCATCTCAGTTTTCCCAGGGCTTGACTGCCAACACTTGGACAGTGCCAGGCACACTGTGGTGGTTCCAATCCACCTTCTGCGGTTTCAAGCCTTCCAAGAAGGAGACACCCTCACACAGATGTCAGTGCCAATGAGTCTGGGTACCGGCCACATCTGCAACATCAAATGACCTTGGAATTTGTATAAACATTTATATCTCCATGTTTTCCTTCTTTAACTAATCAGTAATTCCTCCAGCTCCAGAGGTGAGGTAGATAGCTCATTGCTTCAGGCACTTTGGCAGGGCCTGCAAATAGAAGGAGCTACAAGTCCCTGTCTCTTTCAGTTTTAAAGCCCAAAGTCAACTGCTGAGGGTATATCAGTGTCAGGGGGAGCAGCGTAGGGGGACAGTGCCAAGGGACAGAAACAGAAGGAGAGATGTTGGCCCTGCAGGCTTTAGTTCCCCTCATTAGCAGGCTGTGCTGCTGCTCAGCGGTAAAGCACAGAGAGGTATTCACAACAGTGGACTGAATTCTAGGCACAGGAAATATTATTCTCAGGAAGTTGACATTCTATCAGGAAGAACCTGACATAGCAAACACTTTTTGAAAGGAGATATTAATGAGTTTATAGGGGGAAATTAATCAAAAGCATGTGATATAAAGAGAGTGAATCTTTGGATGCAGTATCTTGAAGCCTTCTCAAAAAATACCTGAGTTAGACCCTACATAGGAAAAAAAGCTAGTTGGTAGGAAGATCTGGAGGGATAACAGTGGACAGAGGAGACACTTCGACTAACTCATGAGCCTCGGAAGCATTCTACAATCCTAGAACCCCTCTACCACCCGAGAGCAGAAGAAATTAAGGCTATATCCCCAACAGCCCAGTTGACCAGAACCTTAACAAAATACACTCGCTTGGGAAGGGAGAAGGAAGAAGAGATGGAGACACTGCTCTGCACGCCTGAGTGTGCGACCTGTTTCATACTCAGCAAGGACAAAAATCGCAAGATTGAACGCACTCCTCCCTAGAAACTACCTCACTTCCTGTGTCAAGGAAATGAGGGTCTGAGTGGTGGGGCAGCTATGAACTCACTTACTGAGTGTCTGTCTCACTTGCAGCTAAAACGGGATGTATTTCTTTCCCCAAGTTTGCATATACATGTGGGCTTCAGTGTTCACATGTGTTTGCCTGGGTATGTACATGTGTGTGCATGTGGCCTACGGTTGATTTAAGTTGTCTTTCTTGATCAATCTCCAACTTATACATGGAGGATGGGTCTCTGGAGGCCAGACTGATTGCTTCAGCTAGTCCGGCTAGCCACCTTGCTCCAAGGATCTCCTGTCTCTGCTTCCCATGCTCTGGGATTATAGGAGGCCACCACACCCACATGACTTGTATGTGGGATGTGGACATCTGTACTCTGGCCTTCCTGCTCTACCCACTGAGCCATCCCCAGCCCCTCTCCCCTCTCTCTTAAATTCCAAAGCACCAGATCTCTCTAGACCTCAGGTGTCTTTCCTCATTTGTGTATATATCTACTACTTTTTGAGAACCTAGTACTTGTGAGGCTCTTTATTGGCATTAGATAAGGCATGTAATTAACACCCGAATATAAGATAGTTTCTATGAAATAATTATTTAATTATTTACAAATAATTATTCTAAACGATAGATGAGGGGTGAAGTTTGGATGCAGGATCATGGGGAATTGATGGAAAGTTAGCTACCCAGTCTTCATACTGATATGGGGAAATTTTTCCCAGTTTGGGTTCATAGGAAGGTCCTCTTGAGCGTAGGAGTCAGAGCAGTCTGTGTTGAAAAGCTGCTTTTAAAACGTGTCTTGCAAGGCTTCCAGTGGTGGGGCTGGGACACCATCCCAGCCACAAAACCTGCAACCTATACCTATCCTCCCTACAAGATCCATTGAGACAATGGAAGGGCAGAACCCCATGCCAAGGGAGGGAACCCATGCCCGATAATGCAGGACAGGCTGGGAACTAGAGACTGGATAGCCAGGAGACGATTTCTGGTGATATCCTGCTCTACTCAGAGATTGGAACCTAGCCCAATCTTCATCAGAGAGGCTTCCTTCAACAGCTGATGGGAGCAGATGCAGAGGCCCAGGGCCAAACACAGGGCAGTGTTTGGGGGAACCCCTCAGAAGAAGGGGAGGAGAGATTGCAGGGACCAGAGGGGTGGATGACACCAGGAGAACAAGCCCCATAGACACAAAGGACCAGTACTCTTGGGGACTCTCAGAGCCTGCAGCGGCAGACTTGGAACCTGCAGGGTACCTTAGTTATGGCTTGTGTTTGTCTAGCTTGGTATTCTTGTGGAGCTCTTATGGACTGGAGCAGGGGTGGGGTCTCTGACCCTTTTGCCTCCCCTTTGGACCCTTTTCCTCTTGCTGGGTTGCCTACTTCACCCTTCATGTGGGGATCAGCGCCCAGCCTTGCTCCATATTGTTGTGGCCTGTTTGAGCAGTAACCCTAGGAGGACTGCTCCTATCAGTGGGGTGGGGGGGTGAGGCGAGGATGGGTGGAGGCAGGGAGGGAAGACTTGGGGGAGAGAGGGTAGAAGGAAGGAAGGCGCTGAAAGGAGCAAAGAACGTGTGGGGTCAGGATGTATTATACGAGACAAGACAAACAAACAAACAAATAAATAATGTTTTGCAGTATTGGAAAAATTGAACAGGTCCTATGTGCATGCTCAGTTTAGGGAAGATGCTGTCAAATGCCTTAACCTGACTAGGAAAGATGCCCTATTACCCTGGCTCCCACCACGTCTTTAGCCTCATCTCCCACTTCTCCCCCCAGAGCCCTAGTTTCCAAGCCAATTTAACTGTATGTATCTCCAAGATGCTAGATGCTCTTCCAAGACTTCCCTTTTCTGACCTCCCTCCTCCCATCCTCCGCTCCTCCCAGCTCCCCTCCCCTCTCTTCCTTCTCCCCCAGGTCTTCCATCCCTGCCCCACCCATCCCTATTCCACCACGACCACCACAACCACCACCACCACCAGTACCCCACCACCACCAGCACCCCACCCCACCCCTGCTTGCCTCTCCCTAGAAAAGAGCAGTCCTCTCAGGGTTACTGCTCAAACAGGGCACAACAAGATGGAACAAGCGGGCTGGGCAATCCTGGTGTCAAGGGTGGACTAGGCAACCCAGCAGGAGGGAAAGGGTCCCAAGGGAAGGCAAAGGGGTCCTCCACTCTGGTCTGTAGGAGCTTCACAAGAACACATTCTCTACTCTGCTAAGATCAATGAGCCCCAATCCCTGAAAGAGAGTATCAGCAGACTGCTGGGATCGTAGCCAGATAGGAGCCAAGCATAGGGCAAGGAGTAACCTGGATTCAAGATACAGAGATTTGAATTCTATCCCCAGCATGGATGCTTGCGAGCTGAAGACTTCACAAGTTTGCAGACCTTTCCTCTCTCCAGACCTTAGTCTTCTTGTCTGTAAAATAGAGAGGCTGGCCTGGCAGGACAGCTGGGGACTCAAGCTAATGACTGTACAAAGCTTGCAGATTGTGAGGTGATCCCTTATGCATGCTTTTGCTTATGCAAACGTAAGGGATTGCCATTAGTATTCAGATGCTTCTTGGCTGATGTGTTTTTGCGAGAGTTTGGCTAGAAATGTGATTAAGATATGTCCCAGATGAGTAGCTTCTGCCAGGGAGGCTTCATCCAATAGCCACAGAGGGAAAGAATCGGCCTTTGTGATTGTTTTTTGCGTAGTTGGAAGCATTTCAAAGCATCAGATTTTTTTATTTAATGAACTCTGGTTTTATTTGCATTTAACCTATTTCCATCAGTGACTGAGAATATAGTAAGTATACGCTTTCGAAGTTAATAGTTTAAAATGAAAGGGTGTATATCCTATTGTTCTTTTTTCAACAATTCAGGATTTGCAAAGAATTTATGTATCAGGGACAACATTGATTAATCACATCAGAAAAAAAAACTGAGGAAGCAATTTTGGTTAAACAGGAAGTTTTTCTAGGCTGATGATGAAGTGCAAAGTTCTCTCCTTGACTGGTGGAAAAATATAATGTAAATCCAGTCAATTAATCAATCAATAAATCTTTAAGGAAACAAACATAAACTAGAGGGGGAGAAAAAAAAGAACAATCCAAAATTTTTGAAGAATATTCCCAAATGATGAGCCCTTGAGGGGGAGCAGGTTGGACACAGTGTGATGAATTTACTATGCTGTAAGTTAACTAACAGTGCTTGGAGAAAGGCCAGGATGATGTTTGTGTGGCAAACCTGAACGTCAAAAGTGATAGGCGGAGCTGAGATAGACCAGCTGGCATTGGCACCCGGATGACAGGCGGCCTTCAGATGAGACCTTAGGAGTAGAGGTGAGCATTAAAAAATCAGCTTAAATGTAAAGAAGATGCCAGAGGGCAACTGGAAGGATACCAAGAGAACCAAGTGGAACTGGCAGTTGAGAGTAGAGCAGACCAAGACCAAAGACTGGAAGTCAACAGACCAGTTCTACTGCTAAGTCCCGTACAGGAAGAACCCAAAGGGATTTGGTGGATTTAGCACCACGCACAAATGTAATAGACCCCTGTAAGAGTGACTTTGTGGAACTGTAAGGTTGGTCCAGGTGGCAGTGTGCTGGAAGGAACTGGGGGGAAAAAAAAAAGAAATAGAGAAAGAGCATAGACCATGATTTCAAAAACAGTCTAAGGGCTAAGGTAAGGAAAGAAAAACATTAATACACGGAGAAGAATGTGAGTCCTTTATGAATTAGAAGGCACAGAGGCATGTTTGATTGTAAACAAAAGCAGTCCGATCAACAGGGAGAAGAGGAAGACACAGGGGGAAAAAAAAGAGGCATTCCCCAAAGCACAGACCACTATCCCACCTGAGGCTCTCAGGGGCAGAAATTCCACCTGTACCGAGCCCCTTAAAGAATAAGTAGAACAAGTAATGTTCATCAGGCAAAGAAGTAGACACAGGCTGCAGAGGAACAGGGCCCTCCTCCCCAGCCGGTGCTGTCTCCGGTTCCTCCCAGGGCCTCTCAGACTTGCCTAAATTTGAGAAGAAAGTACTCTTAAAAAAATGTTTCTGGGCCTACAATTTTTTAGGCTCACTTTTATAAACAGAATGTGAATATGCTTACTCAGGGCTCGTACTGTTTGTCTCTGCCCAAGGTTTATTTCTCATCTGAGTTATTTCCTTTAGAACATGTGTAAGCGATGATATTGAGGCTGAACTCCCAAGTGCCCGCAACTATTAATATAATGTGAGGGCTTGCCTAACTCCAGCCACATTCCTCTACACTTCTGAAGTGAATAATTTTCCTATAATCATGGCACTGCCTAATTAGAACTTGTCCATCTCAGCCCAAAAGGGAGAACTTGGCCTTTTAGGTGGCCATGTCTGCACTCACTTGATGAGAGACATATATTCCAGTGGTGAGAGGCTGGGGACCGGATTGGGATGGTAAGGGAGTTCTAGTTGCATGCTGACTATGGAGTGAAATGCTCTGTCCGCAAGCAAAAGGGGAAGCTTTTATAGGTAAAGATGATTGTGCTATTCAAAGATAATTGTTGCGTACGAAGTAAAACCAAATACACAGAGAAATTCAATTCACAGATGAGTCCCAGGCATAAGATCCAAAGCTCTCGAGCAACTTAAGAAATCTCTGCTGAATTGAAATAAGGTCTGCCAATGCTCAATTAGCAATATTTTCTTTTAAAATACTAGTAGCTAAAGCTAGTGAATATGTATTTAAGCCAATACCTGTAATTATTTTTGGTACCAAGGTGAATTAGAGCAATTCTGTGGAAAATGATCTGAAACTATGAAACAAAAGACATAAAATTATTTATATATCTTAACTCAGTAAATCCTCAGGAAGAAATTAATTTATAATTATCTATGAGCTGAAGAGGTGGTTAAGAACACTGACTGCTCTTTCACAGGATCTGGGTTCAATTTCCAGCACTTATATATGGTTATGACTTAAAACCATCTGTAAGTCTAGTTTCAGGGGATCTAATGCCCTCTACTGGTATCTGTAGATACTGAGCATGCAAGTGGTACACATGCATGCATGTAGACAAAATACTAAAAATTAAAGCAAAATAATAATCTATAATACAAACAATACATTTATATGTACACAAACACATATATCCTTTATGATCAATCAAGTAGTGAGTCAATAAATTCTTGAGCAAACATAAACTAGAAAGAACAAAGAAATAATTATATGGGTAGATGACAAAAAGTTTAGCTTCCACTCCCAGAGTGAGAAAGCTATCCTATTTTTGTAATTCAACTCATTACTGACTCCGGAATCCATGTCTTCCATGGTTCTGGAAGTTTTCAGCAAAGGCATTCATGTTTCCCCAAATATAGAGTTATAACGGAGTCCTGGAGTTGATTATACATTAGGCTGAAGCTTCATGGGATTGGATAGGGTTGATGTTCAGTTATTCCAGACCCCACTTTTATAGTGCCTTAGGTCTCAGCTTTTTTCCATTGTTTCTATCATCTAAAAGGCAGAGGGTGTAACAATAGGGCGAGGAACCTTTTGGGGGGCTTTCATGTCATGCACAATCCCCCTCAGGAGGACCTTGCCACCTTCACAGCTGTCCCAACAAGATGGAGAACTTAGGTTCCCACTTCCTTTTCTGTTTGCGGTTTTTCCTCTCTTCATTTCTCCCTGAATGCAGGGTGGTGGAGGAAACATTAACAAACCAGAATGAAAGATGTCATCACTCCTGATCTTCCAAGATCCTCTGTATTTCTCCAGATCTCTTAATTGCTTTTGCCTTCAGTCCATCTCTACCCAAATTCCCACATCTACCTCTTGAAAACTATATCAGAGAAGGGAAAACTAAATACCAAAGGTGGGGACACACAGTAAAAACCTTGTCTAAGCAAATCCACATTGCATTTATAAATGCCTTCTTAGCTTTAGTCATTGTAGATGCCTGTGATTTTAGCTGAGTTCTGAGCCATCTCTATGTGGGAAAAGGGCCCCGCCTCCCTGCATTTGGATAACAGATCAGAAATGTGAAGGAAAAATCAGTATCTCAAAATATCTTTCTAGCTTTAGGCATGAAGATTGTCATGACAGAAAAATGGTAAAGGAATTAGAAACCTCAAAACTATCCAAGAGAAAAAACATGATTATGTGTAATTTTTTTCAAAGATTGTCATACTTTAATCTTCATAATAATATTTGATTTAGCATTATATAATCAAAAATATTTGAAGACAAAGCCTCAACCCACATGTAACACAAAGTCTAAGAGTCATCAGAAAAAAATGAAAATATTTGATATGTTTGGGTGGTGGGATTTAGTGTGAGTTATTTTTATAATAAAGACTACATAACAACATTGAAAATAAATTGGCACCAGAGGAGAAAATACTTCCCTGATTTGGAGTTAGAAATGAAGAAAGCGTTATGGACTTTACCCCAAAGCGTAGTGTCAAGATTCAGTCCAAGAATGCAAAGCCTCTCCGACTGCTGCCATTGCTGATGAGTGGGAGTTGTACAGAGGGTTTGTTTTCTTCCGTCTCATCTTCCCCGAGATGGTCAGACTGCTCCCTGTTTCTGCATTTCCACCCATAGTTTACACGCTCGAGAAGAACTTGGAAGTGCTCTCAGATGAGGCTTCTAAGAGGTGAGTGGCGTCTGCATTGTGCTAACAAGGGGACCCCAGTTGTTGAGCAGCCTCTATGCTCCAGACAATGGGATGATACCTCCCTCCTCACCAAAGCTATTGGAATCTGCTGGTTTCATTCTGCTAATACAAAATATGAGTTCCAGAAATGTGATTTCTCCAATGTCCCTTGGTGACTGGGTCACAATTCAAACTCCAGTTTGGTAGAACCCAGGGCCTGAGGTATTCTCCATGGGATTTTGTCATCTCTTCTAGAAATAATCTCTCATGGGCAAGTCTAATCAGTTACCCTGAGGTAAGAATTTTAAGAAAAGAAAATGTTTCATGATTGTCACAAATAAGTGAAAATATTAAACAGCCCACTACCCCTACTGAAAAGCAGCGAAACCATTAGCCAGTTTTCCCCAAAGAGCACAGGAATATGTTACATCTAATAAATAAGTCCCCTTTTGGAAATTCAGTCTACTCAAGGACTCTAAATTCTGAAGGAAAAAAGGAAAAGAAAAGAAAAGAAAAGAAAAGAAAAGAAAAGAAAAGAAAAGAAAAGAAAAGAAAAGAAAAGAAGAGAAAAGAAAAGAAGAGAAAAGAAGCTGAAAAGAACTCATCATCTTTTTGGATTTAGCGTTTCCAGAACCTAGTCACAGAAGCCATGAAATCTTGACACCTCCACGGCTCTTGGATCCTTTGCTCATATTCATGCCTGAGATCAAGGAAGCATCAATGACCCCAAAGGAGCATTAAAAGGACCTAATTTCATAGTCAAGGAGAGTTCTCTGGGAGACAATGGAGACAGACAATGGACACAGCTGTGCCTGCGACACTGACAAGGGTTCTCTCTAGTGGATCAGAGTAGCTTCACTGTGATCAAGGCTCTTGGATCCACTTTGGTGAACCAGACACCTACAGGGCTGGAGTTTTCAGGAGACTGGTAGCAATGCTCGATGCGGCATCAAGGAAGACTACCAAACAGAACTTGGCAGCAATGAGAAGACGCCCATGGGTTTTGAAACAAGACTCAGCAAGGACGTCTAGATCCTTAAGGAGCAGATGTGATCAACACTGGACACTAGAGGTGGCAGAGAACAAAGATTGCTTGAATTCTTTCCACTCTCCCCTGGGACGCCAAGGAGGATCTGGCTCTGTCATCTTAAGAAAGAAACAGCGATGTCAAAAGGGGATCACTGACTGAGAAGTAGATGAAGAGACTTTGTACAGACACGCACAGATGGAGAAGACAGCTAGTCGAGGGTCGGTGCTGAAGTCCCAAGGCAAGCAATGCAAGAAGTACTTCTCCACCTGGAAGATGGAGACGGGGGTGTGGGGGGGAAGCCTGTGTGATACCTAAGCCTAGTGAGAGCTTCCACCATTAAAGAGGCACCATCCGACTCCAGTAGGGGATACAGGACAGCAGCCTAGTGTACGGAATTTGGGATGGGCCGAAGAGCCTGCAGAAACAGACAAGGAAAATGATCGGCAAACTGTGGATGATTAGTTGGACAGTTAATGCCTATAAACTGGGGAAAACTCACAAACACAAGAATCATACCCAGAAACTCAACAGCTGGGAAGCTCAGAGTCCTGAAATTTTTGAATATCAGAAACTCATGATTAACCCAAGAACATGTAATTTGATGAAATTGAGGACTCCCCCTTTCCACTTCTACAGCCCAAAGAATTAGCCCCCCACTCACGTGAAACAGTCTGAGTTAATTTGTGTGTTCTGCCTCCTTTTCATTACTTCGTATGGGACACTTAGAGACTGTGGTAGCAGATTTGTTTGCTTAGGCTTTTTCTATGAACAAGCCCACCTGCTACATCTGGGGAAGGCATTATGCCTTCGGAGCAGCATCTCCATTCGGCTACGCAGAGAGGCTATCAGCTACTTCCACAGGCCATTCCCTAGAACACCAGAGGAGCTGTTGTTCTTGGGGCCTGGGCTCCCCATGTCCTTCTCAAAGTATGCTTGGAAACCACAGGGATGCCCAACCGATGCCTAGAATGTGTGGAACGAGAACCCTGGGATGCCGATGACCCCGGATAGATGACTCTACTCAGATGTTTCTGGGAGGGGCCTTTCCTAAGGAAAAGATGAAAGAGTGGCCAGAGGCGAGGCAGCTCTAGTACTAACTACAGCAGAAAGCCACTGCCACCCAAGACCTAGAGAGACAGGGGAAGGAGATACTGTTTCCATGGTTCCAGGAGGCCAGAAGCTCAGCACGCCTGCCCACTAAGAGCCTGGACCACAGAGAAGGGACTGTTCAGCGGTAGCCAGAACTATGGAAGATAAACAAGTCCTACTGAGGACACTATGTCTATCTTTTCCTTTTGTTTTTCAACTGCCAGGGTCTCCCACTGAGTCCACTTGGTCTGAAGCCAGTTGGCAAGAGATGTTAGAAACCATATCCTTGCAGTATAGATAGAGCGAGAAGACAGGATAGGATGAACGTCAGATCAAACAGGCAAGTGCTCACACATCATCCTGAGCAAATTTCACCCACAGCACGTCCAACCAGCCCTCCTCGGTGTTGTCAGTGACCTTCGAGCGTCAGATACCATAGCTAGCCTTGTCTTAAACTCTCAGCAGCACTTGATGGACTGTCTTCCCCTTGAGTGTTCTGTTTATTTGGTTTCTGGGACACTCACCCTCCACATTTATTATTTGGATTGCCCTCTTCATCGGTCCCTCTGCCTCCTCATGTTCTAGTGTGGAGAGGCTCAGGAGTCTTCTTGTCTCTGTTTTTGTCTCTGTTTCCTGTTTTGATCCATCCTTAGTCCTTAGGTACTCTCCTCTTCTGGGAACTTCAGTGTCACCTACACGGATGTCATCACTCGGGTACGCCACCCCTCTTGTACCCAGCCGCCTGAAGGGAGCTCCAGTTGGAGGGTTGAGCATCTCAAAACATGTACTAGTCGTTTTTTTTCCGTCTTGGAGCTTCCCTCTTTTGACTTTTTGAGCTCAGGTCTCTGACCATCACAGATGTATAATGTATACATATTCTAATAACTATCAAGAGTAGAGTTTCTGCAATCATCATGAAGTTTTTTTTTATATTAATTGCAACCGATAAATCCTGACAGGGTTTCCCAAGAGGGGACAGGCTTGCCTTAGTCGCTAGGAAAACAGAAGCAAATCATAGCCGGTACCTGACCTCAAGAGAGACACAAGTAGGAAAGATGATCATTCATGATTATTTTTGTTTAACATAGTGCTATTCACCAAGCTTCACGATTCTTAAGAACTAGCATGTTGTGATAGTTTTTTACTTACTTGAAGTACTGACTAGTCTGAGGACGAAGAAGGATCCTGAGGTCTTTTCCAGAAGCCTGGGAAGGTAAAATAGTCAAACCACAGAAAAGGCAGGGACCTCATCAGTAGTTTGTGGACTCTTTTTTCCCACAAGGCCCTAATAGCAAGATCAGCTCCAGGACAGCAAAGGAGGTCATCTCACCTGTGGGGTGAGCAGAAGGCTACTGTTCACAGTGCAGGAAATGACGTGATACCCGGGAAACACCAGGCGTGATGCTTGACCCCAGTGAAAACTCCCATTCATTCCGTGCTTACTGCTTCTGACTTTCTTACCTTAGCACTCACTCCCACTCCTGACCGCCTGTGTTGATGAAATTTAGACCGTGGGTGAGGGGAGACAGCCTGTTTAATGTCCCCTGGTAAAGTGAGCAGGCACAGAGCTGAGACACGAACCCTGGCCACCCAATTGCCTGCAAAGGACTATCTTGATGCTATCAATGTCCTCCTACTTTTCTTCTCTGGTTCTCAGAAAGTTCTAGAATTATTATACTTCAAGAAATGCTTGTGTCTGTCAGTCAATTCACCTCATATTATAAACCAGAGAGCAGGACTCTCTATGGACCAAGGAATTCTGTGCCAGAGTTATTTGGAGTCAATCTCTGGTAGACACTTTCTATAGTGTCTCTATAGATACCAGGTTCAGACCTGCCTCTCCCACCCTCAGCCTTCTTAGTCGTGTCTGTCATAAACGTCTAGAACTTGATTCAGTTGGTGTATTTCTCCTCCATTGTGCTTTAGGGATTTGAAGAAAGATTTCATTTCCTTTAGTTTTTTCCCTTTTCAATGCTTTTATCTGCTTCAAAACTGGGTTTCCGCCATTTTCCCAGATTTCATCTTTATATACACAGCCGCTGTCCCCTACAAAGTTCCGCTCCTCACAGTTCCACTGCGCTGTCCCTCAAATATCCTCTCTGCTCTACCTCTGCAGCTCTGCTCGAGTGTCTGGTCACCTTTCAGCTAAAACTTGGCAATTATCCGGAGTTGTACGCCTACTGCGGTGGTTCACCAAGGATGACAAGGAGGCATACTTCATATATGGAAACTCTGCTAGACCTCGGCAGAGGGAATCACCATCATAGCGAGCGCTATACCAACATTGGAACCCGTGCATCTGAGCTTAGGTGTTTTTATTCATTCAGAACTCCTCAGGTGCAGATCATAAGCAATCAAACGTCCCCCACAAAAATCCAACACCTGCAGACAATACAATGCCAAGGCCTATGCACCCCTTTTTCCAATGCTGTGCAAAAACAATTATTTTAAACACTTATCTCTTAGCTCAGTCTCTCTCTCTCTCTCTCTCTCTCTCTCTCTCTCTCTCTCTCTCTCTCTCTCCCTCTCTCCCTCTCCTTTCCTCACTTTCAAATCACAATCAAACCTGTCAATCTACCTTCCAAAAAGAGTTAATTTTCTTTTACAATAGAAACTGTTCACAAGTGGTTATCTGTTGGAGTCAGCCTCTGGGTTAGGGATGGGGGCATATGTCCATTTTCCCTCTCCACTCTGGGACCCCATCTGGTGCAGGCCTGGTGCATGCTGCTTCAGTCTCTGTGAGCTCATATGTGTGTCAGGTTTGTTGCGTTTAGAAGACCTTGTTTTCTTGGTGTCCTCCATCCCCTCTGGCTCTTACACTCTTTCTGCCTCCTCTTCTGCAGAGGTCCCCGAGCCCTGTGGGGAGGGATTTGGTGGACACATCCCATTCATGGCTGAGTGATCTAAGGTCTCTCACTTTCTGCATACTGTCTGGCTGTGGGTCTCTGTACTTGTTCCCATCTAGTGCAGGAGGAAGCTTCTCTGATGGTGGCTAAACAAAACACTGATCTACGATTATAGCGGAATGCTGTTAAGAGCCACTTTATTGCTATGCTCATTTTCTCCAAGGGAGTCTCACTGGGGAAATAAACCACTCTGAAGGGCAAGGCCGCATGCCCAGCAGTGGATGGCCAACACAAAACAAACTCAACAGTATCTTTGGAGGGTCTACTCTCACAATGTGTCAGGGCGTCTTTTCCCCCCTACGGGTCCTTTGCATATGTAGTACAGTTTGCAGTTCTGTTTTTGCACGGGATTCCTGTGAGTGCTGATGTGCGTGTCTGTGCATCTGCATGCTTCTCTTGCTTTTTCTTTGACCCTTTCTATTCTGGTTGTTTGTTTTATCCTATTCTAACTTGTTTGTTTTTGTTTTAACTTATTTTATTTGTTACTTACTTAGATGCCTGTTTGTTTTCTAATGAGAGACAGAAAGGGTGTGGCTCCGGACGGGAGAGGAGGTGGGAAGAAATTGGAAGGAGTTAGGAGTTAGGGGACGGGAACCAATAATCTGAATATATTGTATAAAAACTATTTTCAATAAAATAAAAATATAAATAAGTAAATAAAGTATAAAAGCAGACCCCGTCACTTCTTTAGCATAACAGATGAAGACCCTCATGGTATGACCGCTACAACATTTCACAGTTGCTCTCCAGTGATGTTATCCCTCTGCTGCATTCTTGGAAGGGCTATTTAACCACAGATGTGGAGAATGAAGTTGGCCACAGTCAAGGTAATTGGGTTAGAGTTTCAAATGAGAAGTAGATCAGGGAAGGACTTCAACATCAGCTCCTAAGCCAACGGTGATCTCATTCTTATTATCTAAAGATGGCCACCGTGTTTCCTTATGACTGGATACTAATGATATTGGTAACGCTAGGAACTAGCGCTACAGAAGAAGCTGGCACACACCGTTTCGAGGAGTGATGGGGTATTCACACTTCTGAACTACTGCCCACTATGGAATTGACTTTTATGGTAACCATAAGGTATAGATGGTTCTTGCTGAGCTACAATATCTGCTCTAGAGTGAACAAATACTGAAGCCAACCCTGCCTGATGGTGCAGAAAATGGCTTCAAATTAGCCATTGTAGGTCATTAGGAAAGCTCATACTTGTGATTATAAAGACACACTCTATTTGCCCAAAAGACTTATTCTGTCTTCCTTTGATCATCAAGAACACCCCTGACTCTTCATTAGGTTATGAGCAGGAAGTCACCCATCAATAACTCTAGGGAATTGACTTTGCTAAATTTGTAGCTATACAAGCTTCAAGGAGAGTTCTGTAGTGACAGGAGTATACAATAGTTTGCCTCGAGACAGAGGAATAGCTGTAGATACTAGAAAATTCCCTTTAATTCTTCCCTTAACTGTAATTCTGAGCCATTCAACTCATGTATGTCTCACATGAAACACAAGAATATTACCTCTCCTACTTGCCTAGTCATGTTGCACTGAAGCTCAAATGAGAACACTAAATAAAAATGATTCATTAGCTATAAAGCTTTATATGTACAGATACTAGCCGTGATCATAATTCTTGCCTACTGTGATTATATTTTTAAAAAACAAAGCAATTTTCTTTTCCTCTGAATCCCAATTACCACATTCATAAAATATTTAGTTTTCGCCAAATAGTTCCTGGTGTCCTCTAAACTCTATTAGCTAAGAATGACGAGAATTTTAAGTACATACATGAAGGGACTAGCTGTAAGAAACTTGGAGGAGACCCTCTTTGACCAAGGCAATTGCAATGGAAACTGAAAACTAAGAAGCAATTGTCAAAGTAGATGCTATTGTCAACTTAAAAGCCTGCAGTAAAAAACAGAATAAAACAGTTCAAAGCTACATTCTAGAAAACTAATTAGCACATCCATTAAATGTGATCCCATTTTGTGAATGGGCAACCATGAGCATAAAGCCACATAGGACTGCTCATATGGGCTGGGAGGCATGCCATGGTGGATGAAGGCGGGATCCGAGGACACGCCCTCCTGCCGCTGCACATTAGAGAGCCCTGGAGATGTGTACACTTTAGAGGTTGTAGGAGAGTCTTCTATGGAAAGCCAACAGGACACATTTACTCCCCACGTTCCTATTCACTGCTCCTTTTCCTCAGCACTTCCATATTAACTTTCGTATTTGAAGATAGCATAATTCTGGTGGTTCCTGAATGAGGATCCTGGAGGCTGGGGGAAGACCCCAGAACCTGCCCCTCACACTGCGGGATCTTAGAAGAACCAGATGCACTTTAGTCTAGGTTTGCTTCTGAGAGGATAGCTCGCATCCTTTTCTCAAACAGCCCCTCTGTGTCTGTAAATACCCTGAGTGAACGATTGGCACTGCTCTGATCAGAAACGTTGGCCTCTCGGATATGGAGGTGGGTTCCTATCGTCTCCTCTTCTTAGCGTTGTCTTCTGAGAAGCAACCTAATTTTCTGTGCTTCAGATCCCATGTCCCACAAGATCGGGTCTGTCGGAATTTCGTAAGAATTAAAAGACACGGAGTATGCTTCCCTGAGAGCTTCTTGACCTCCACATTACTGACATGAAGGACCCCACAACTCCCTTTGTCGTGGAGATTGTCCTGTGTCTTAAAGGACATTTAGCAGCATTTCTGGCCTCTAATCCAATAGACTTTACAGCACAGCATTCACCCCAATGTAAATGTTGCAGGAGGGCAGCAAAATAACTGCTCGTGAGAACCTCTGCCTACAAAATGCCCAGTAACAGCAAAACTAATGTATATTACTTTAATTCGTATTATTGTGATTGTCAATATCTTCACCCAGAAAAAAAAGGGTGTGGATCTTTTCATTGTGCGGAATCATAGGAAGAATTCTGCTTTTTAGAGGACAAATAAATTGGAGAACTCTAATAGCAGAGATTTGCTGACTCCAACTGTCTCTCGTGTTAAACAAGGACCATGTTGTTACTCGGGTTGGCAAAAGATTCAGTGAGCAAGCACACATCAGCTGAGCGCAGAGTCCATGGCTGTCACCGGCATCACATAGCTGGTCTCTCTGGGTAGAGCTCCAGACAGCAGTAGTGAAAGAACTTTGCTGCTTGTTGGGTAGCAGATCACATTCAGGTTTGTCCAACACAGGGCAAAGTCTCTGCTGGCAAACACAGCTGGAGTTGCTGTTCCCATGGCTCTTGAGAATCCACCTTTCTGTGAAGATTCATTTATTATATTATTATTATTTTATTATCATTATTATTTCTAAAAATGGACAGAGCTAAGCCCAGCGAGGCAGCTGAGAGGTCCAGAGCAGGCCCAACATTGCCCATCCATCTGCTATTCTCTTCTGAGATATCTGACCAGGAAGAAAGTACATTCACCGGAGTCCTGTGCCTCTGTTTTTCCTCACTCCCAAATAACTTTCAGAGAATCATCCATGTGCATGCCTTTGGGTCAGAATGGCACCCAGTAGGTGTTAAAACATCCAACTCTGCTGCTTTTTATGTAGACCGCATCCCTGAGATCTTACAATAACGTGATGGGGACAATATTGTCATTTAATTTTGTGTAGGAAGTCACCTCAGAGAGGTTAAGTGAGCTTAGAACAAACCAACTGGTAGACCTTGAATCTGAATCCACATCTGTTTAGCCCTGTGGCCTTTGTTCCTTCTAATACGGCACCTACAGTGAAAGGCTATTGGAAAGAAAAGTAAACCAAGAGGTCATTTTCTAAGATACTCAGGAATTTGGGTTTTATGGGGTGATAGTTAATAGTGATTGTCAATCTGACAGGATCTAGAATCATCTCAGGTCCATGCTCTGAATATGCTTGTAAGGGATTATTGTCTAGATTAGATCAATTGAGTTGGAAGACGCTTGCTGTGGGCTGCATGAGTTCATGGGCTGGAGTCCTAGACTGGATACAATGAGAGAGCTAGCTCAGCATCAGCATGCATCCCTGTGGGTGCAATATAGCCAGTGTCTCAAGCTCCGGACCCCACGGTTTCCCTACCATGATCAACTGTTCATGCTTTGGCCAAGAAGATCCAGTGTTAGAAGCCATGGAATTCTACCTGAAAACCCAATTATGAGACTTCCTTCCATTTGAAAAGCCAATAGGATAAAGAAGAGGAAAACTAAGCCTGTTCATGTTTCTTTTCAAGATCCCAACTATGACAACTATGCATTTCTCCTACGCTGTAAAGAACGGGAAGAGATGGGGCATCCCAGTAGCAGAAACATCTCTCTGGATCTTAAAGAGTTAGTAGAATCCATACAAAATGGCATGGCCTCAGTCTGAGCCCAGCAAAGGCAAATCAGAAGGTAAAGCAAGGTGTTTAGAGAACCAGCAGGGGCGGCCGTGTGGTTAGATTTTAAGCTCTGTCGTTAGGGTGTAGCCCTGACTAAGCACATCCAGGGTAGTTCGTAATCACCTCACAGGTCAAAGCAAAACATGGAAGAGGCCACTGCAGCGAGAGCACCTCTCCTCGTTTGCAGAGGGACAGTCGCACTGGGGTACCTCTTGCTTACTCAGCCTCACTTGGAGTCACCGTCCATTTGTGTGCTGCTGGCTCAGATTCCTGGAACTCAGACCACAGGAGACCTAGGAGGATTAGATTAGTCATTTGTATTACTATCGGACCACACGTAGTTTCCTGGCCACGAAGCCTCCTGATCTTGGAGATGCTTAGCATGTGCTCATTTCCCTGAAGAACTCAGCTTCATTTAAGCTCAAATAAATGAGAAATGCTATGAAGAAAAAAATATGCAGCCTTTGACCGTTGAGCTCCTCCAGTTGGCCGATGGCCTTGGGTGAATTCATCCACCATGAATCAAACTCAGGAGCAAATCTGCATTGTTTTCAGGGTTTTAGGCTTAATGCCTTTTCCCTCAACAGCTCTGCTACATCCCTCCCTCACTCCTTCGAGGCTTGTCACAGACCAAGTGGCATGTCCACTAGCAGGTGGTTCCGACTACCACATCCTGTCTACAATCGTTTTCAGAACAACATAAATACTATCTGTAACATCCACTCCACACTCAGAATATTTTAATATGTCTTCTTACCACCCCTCAAGATTATAGTTCTATATTTTGACCACTCTGTTTGGCATCATCTGTCTTGGGACAGTGCTTGTTACCTTGCCTCCACTTTTACCTTGATGTATCATGGCCACTCCTCTCACACCACTCTCTCGCTTTTATCTTTCTCTCCATCCCCACCCCTAGCTTGTTATTGATTTTTAACTAGGCCCACATTACCATGAGAGCTGGGGGGCCACCATAAACTGGATGTTGTCTACCCTACCAAGCCATAAAGTTAGGCTTTCGCAGTACAGAGGCATAAAGGAGATGGAGTTCAAGCAAGCCACTAAGGCGCAAGCAAATTACATGAAGATGTGGCCAAATGCCCATGATCCCCACTCTTTGTGCTTTGCTTCTTTCTGCCTCTAGCTTGTACCTGTAGTCCCATGAGGACCTTCCTGGGGTCGGTTGACATCCTTGCCACTTTGCTGGATGACTTCAGAAGCCTCTGCATTGCTTTGTCGGCCTCATCTCTTTAAAATTGTGTTCAACCACTGCAATCTGCTTCCATGAACTTTAAAAAAATCTTTCTGACTTTATTGTTATTCTTTCCAAAAAGTCATCACCTGCTCCTATAGCACAGAGAACTCCTGATCACTCCCCAGGACTTTACTCAAACTCAGCCATCTTCTTCTGCCACTCCCCGGAGTATATGGCTGGACAGCTCTCAAACTTTTCTCCCAAAATGGCCCTGAGAACAGAAGAAAAAGCCAGATGCCCCTGGGCATCTATCCTTTGGTAGAGCCCAAAGAAGACCTCTTCAAGGGTCCTTTAGGACAAATGGCTTACCTAAAAGTTAAACCAACCTCACCTTCAGCTTTGTAAGATTTTTGGTCATTTTGATATCTCTTAACAGTTATTTACAAGTAAATTTTACAGTAGATGAGACTGTACTGTATTTCTTCTCTAGTTCTTTATGTGTGGCAGGGGCATGCCATGATCCTTCTGTAGGTAAATGCTCTCTGGGTAAGTGGTGAGTGTTTTGTACTTCTGCCCTAACTCTCAGATCCACTCCTGTGGCTGAGGCGTTTGAGGTCTACTGAAGGAGGTATCTCAGCCTGTGGGGATGACATTCACGGGCAGTGTTGAGAAGGCAAAGGGTCAGTATGTTCTCAGTGTCTCCAAGGGGCCACATTTCTTGTCTTTAAATTGAAGATGGAGCCAGAGAGATAGCTCAGTCAATGAGGGACTCACCGCACAAGCTTGACACCTAAAATCCGCCCACAGAACCCAGGCGGGAAGAGAGCACAAACGCCACTAAGTTGTTCCCTGACCTCTACGTGCATACCATGCCACACTTGTGTCCCCACAAAACTCATCATGCACACACAAAATAATATTGAAGATATTGAAGATAAAACTTGACTACACATAGTAATAATCACTATATTATATTGTATATATATTATTATTATATTATATATACATTATATAATGTAATAACTATTATATCAGTAGTTACAACTTAAAGAGGTTACTCTTTTCACACTCCTCAAGGCTGTTCATATACCAGCATCCCAGAGCTAAAAGCAAAGGAACTAGGGTGGATCCAATAAGTGGCCTCAGGAGAAAGGCCAAGGAGGAAGGGGCTTCCAGAAGTCCAGCAACAAAACAAGAGAGTCAGGAACAGGCGGAGGCTTAGTATTAGCTCCAATTAGTATTGGCTGAAGGGAGATCGACCGCTTCACTAAGGCTGGGGTTCTCTGACTGGGGAAAGGAGATTAGGTTTAATTGGATTGTGTTACCACACTACCCCATACAGAACAAGGCCCAGGGGCTGGAGAGAGAGAGAGCTCAGCAGGTATAAATATGCACTGCTCCTGAGGACCCAAGCTTGGTTCTCAGCATCTGTATCAGGCAGCTCACAACTGCCTGCAACTTCCCTTCAAGGATATCGGCACTCTCTTCTGGACTCTACAGGATCCCGCACTCTATACGTGCACGTCAACCAGCCCCACACGCAAACACATAATTAAAAATAAAATTAAAAGATAGTAATATCTAAGGTTGATTGTAGAATATTGAGCAAACTCCAAATATTTTTGAAAAAGCAGTCACGGCAGGAGAGGATAAGCAGAAGAGGTAATGAGGACAGAATGTAAGAAGACCAAATGAGAGACTTCCTATGGCTTTGTAACAAGGGATGGAATACATAGGATTTGCCAAACGCTGACTTCAGAAGCATACAGTGTGAAACAAAATGTAAAATCTGAGTATATGTGATCAACAGACTTCAGGGCAATAGAAAATTGTTTTGGGGGCCTTTGATTGAAGAAAGCTGTGTGTTATGGCTTGATTCTCAGAGGTCCTCAGATAGGCTCAGGTGTTGGAGGCTTGGTCCTCAGAGCGATGATGTTGGGAATGTTTAAGAATGTTTAAGACATGGACGTTGGAGAGATGACTCCTTGATTAAGAGCACATATTAAGAGCACACAGAGTTCACTTCCCAGCAGGCACCTCAGGCAGTTCACAACTCCCTATAACTCCAACTCCGGAGTATCTGACAGCTCTGGCTTCTGTGGGCACCTGCACACACACACACACACACACACACACACACACGCACACATAATTTTGAAGAACAAAAATAAATGTTAAAAAAAACGTGAGACCTGATGGCAGGTTCATGGCCAATGGAGGTACCTCCCTTGGAAAGGAATAGTGAGTTCTATGGGAACATGTTGTCAGCAAGCCTGGGGTGATCTCCATGTCTCTCCTCTCCTCTGGTTTTGTGAATAGAACTGAAACCATCTCCTCCCACAAGGATTCCCAACCCTTGCCATTAGCCATGGTGTCATTCTCGCAGAAACGGCCCAGTGTCAGTTCTGTGCCCTCGAACCTCCAAAACTGAGAGCCAAGGAGGATGCACTTTTGCACAGGTATCCAATGTAGTAATAAGAAGTTAACGAGTACACAGGGTTTAGGAAACATCCCACGAAAAGAGATTAGAGAAAACTTCAAAGACTGGATCACATCACACGGATTGGGTTGGCATCAGCAAGCCTGGATGATGCTCACAGGGAGCAAGAAGGACAGCAGAGGCCTGTGATTAGGCCTTAGCAGGAAAAGAAAATACGAGCTGTATGCTAAACTCTGCTGTGAGATAACACACATAACAAAGAAATGAATTAAAATATTTAAGCTACACGAGATCTTGAAGACAATGAGTAATCCGTTATTAGATAGTTTAGGGGCAAAGCTAGAGAACAGATACCCGCTGTGGTTGTTAATCAGCTCCTTCCAGGGGATTGGATTTGAGATTGCAGGGGTAATAGAAAAACAATAAGTAATGTTCTCCAAATTTGGACATTCTTGCTTATAAAAGTAAGTGAAGCATAAAAGAAATCCAAACATTGCTTGTGTTTTAGGATTGTGCCGAATAATAAAATCCAAAGCCAATTTTCTGACCTAAATTCAAAGTCCATGGACTTGCTCATGGGCTGCCCTTGGATCTGCTCCCGAACTTCTGTAGGTCGGCCTGTTGTGTGTGTTTGATACCTTGCTCTGCAAACCTTTTAACTCATAAATTGCATAAAACGTTGCAAAGTCAGTCAGATAACTGCAAAATATTTTCTTTCCTTACTTCACCTGGAAATGAAATCTGATTCCAAAAAAAAAAAGAGCTAGACAGCAAACCAGGGACAGTCAAGATCAAAATGAAGACAAATTCATTCCAGTGTCCAGCCAACAAAGGAAGAGGAATCCACCACAAATACCTGAGTTTCCCGAGGGAGCGAAGCCTCACGTTCATTTCTATCTGCTTTATCACCCGTCCTGTGCCACACTCAGAAGCACAGAGGGAAGGGGACCATAGGAGACATCCATAGTTATCTGGGTATCTGGGAGAAAGCTCCTCAAAGGACACTTTTGAATTTGGTTTTTAGATGATCAGAAGGTTCCCCTCCAGGCTGACAAAAGGCAGGAGTGAGGTTACTTCCAGCAGAGGAAATCATTTGTTCAGAGACACTAAAAGGAGCAATGGGTGGGCAGCAAATAGTTTGAGATGGGAAGAGAATGAGGAGAAGGGATGTGGGGAAGCAAAGCGTGCAGGCCTGAGCAAGGTAGATAGGTGTGAGAGAGCACGGTATGCAGACAACGTCAAGCAGTTCCAAGTGGGTTAAGCTGAATTGCAGGAAGAAGTGTAGAGGGAGATGGGGCTCAAGATGGGGGTGATCCAGGCAAGGAACACCAAAAGTGCCTGCCTTGAAATAGAGTAGTTATGATATATATCTGGTAAAAAATGAAAAAGACATAAACTAGGGACTTATGGGTAATACAGCCTGCCAGATCTACCAAGAACCTTCTCCTCGTGTCCTTACCCGTGCCAATATCACCTTTTGCTGAACAGTTTGCCACACAGGATTAGTGACCACTGCTCTGAGTGTAATGGTCACTAACATGAGCCGTGGTCATTTGACTCTTAACAGTACTATTAACCATGGATTTGTCTCCTTGGGGTAGTGGACAGTCCCAAAGCAAAGACGAGGTCAGCACATAGCATAGAATCAGCAACACGGAGGTGCTTGCCAACTAAATGTAGGCTAGCATGCCCAAATCAACCAGTGCACGCATGTGATACAGCTGTGTGCCCTGCAGCCACTTCCACCAGCAACTGGGTGAGGCAAAGTTCCTACTTCACGATTTCATTGCTAACACAATACTGATTGCTTCTAAGTATCACAGAGCTAACACTCAAACAGGGAAGGTAGAAGCAAATGTTATCAGCATTGTGTACGTCTGAAAGCATGTATGCCTTGTGATCTAAATACCACACACTCTGTCCTCGGTCCTCCTTGGGCACACAGGGACAAGAAGCAAAGCTGGGATAGATTCCTGGCACTGAAGACAGCTGACTAAAATCAACACAGCTGGTCTTTGAGACCCGTGTGTAGCAGATCAAGGCAGAAGGCCATTCCAGACATGATGTGTCTCGTGGGAACAGTTGTTCTTTCTCAGCCATTCCCTATCTTTATCAGTTCTCCCAGCAACACCAAAGGGTCGATCTTATCATCCCCATTTTGACCCAAGCTAGAATAGTTAGCTATGCTAGAGAATCACTGCCAGGTCCAAGTTCAGACCGGTCAGATCAGTTTCTAGGGGGAGGCTTAGCCATCAGCCACGGTCACATGCCTGGCAAACAGTACACCTACTCCTGGAACTCAGGCCCAGTGTCCTTTCCAAAGCTACCAGTACAACAGGTGACACTCTGCTCGAGACCCTGTTCTGGAAGCTTCAGTCAGCTGTCAATGTGTCAGAGCTCAGAGCTGAAGGGTGGGCGTGGGCAGGGGAAGGCCCATGGATATTTCAGTCCCTATGCTGCTTGCTTTTGATCTTAAACCAAATGGTTTCTTTGTAGCTTCAATGGTATATTAACTCTTCAGTTCCTGTTCAGAACACAGCAGTCTCCTTCCTGCAAAGCAGTACCCAGGCACAGGGGCCTTGCCTTCCCCTCCTGTTTAATTGGGGCAGAGCAAAGGGAGGGTTTGGCAGCTTTATGGACTGCTTCTCAGACTGTTGACACGGTTGCCTGACAGATGGCCTGCCATGCAGTGCTTCTGGGGCCATGTCCTCCGCTCACCAAAGGAGCCGTGTGTTTCGGCTTTTTCGTTATGAGTAGATTTGTGTTAGTCCATGAATCACACAGACCCACGCTAGAGAGAACCCTGAAGATCGCCCGGCCCACCACCACCATCACCACTCCCAGAACACTTCTCTGAGGGGAAAATGGAAGCTTATTTGATAATTAAGTATTAATAATCATAAAACAAAACAGAAGGAAATAGTCCAATACAAGAAGTTGTTATAAAAATAAATGTTTAGTTTGCACCATCTTTATGCCAAGACTTCATATATTTTGTCTTGCTTAACCCTAGGACCACCTGTGTTGTGCAAATCAGAGTATTACACTCGCTTGACCACACCTCCCAGAACAGGGCTACTCACAAATGGGGTGGCCACTCCTGATAGCCCTCATTTTATAGGCTGTTTGAAAGAAAGTCTTATTCAGCCTTGAACTGACTTGTAGTCTGTAGCTAAAGACGACCTTGGTCCTCCTGCTTCCACCCCCAAGTGCTGGAGACACAGAAAGGTTCCACGGTTCCAGCTCCTGGCAACCTTCTTACGACCTACAGCAACCTCATGAGGAAGTGACGCCTCGTGTAGATCAGGATATTCTTTTTCTTTCAGAGTGTCATTGTATATACCAAGCTGGCCGGAAACTTACTGTATAAGCCACGTTGGCCTCAAATTCACAGAGATCCCCCTGCCAAGTGCTGTCATTAAAGGAATATGCCCCCACACCCAGCCCATATCTATCAGGCAGTTTTGTTACTTATCAAACTGTTTCATAATTTAAGGGCTTAAGAACGATGCCTGATGCCTGGTGGCGGTAGTGGCACACGCCTTTAATCCCAGCACTCGGGAGGCAGAGGCAGGTGGATCTCTGGTCTACAGAGTGAGTTCCAAGGCTGCCAGAGTTACAACAGAGAAACCAAACAAGCAAACAAACAAAATATAAGAAGCAATGGTTGTCTATTATAATTAACAAGTCAGCAGGCTTCTGTGGAAGTAGGTGAAACATCAATGCATGGGGTATTTAGAGGCTGGTCTATGATGGCTTTGGCCAAGCTGATAAATGTCTGAAACCTCTCTCCATGTGGTCTCTCTCTTCATTCGAAAGGTTAACTTGAGCTGCTCACACAGAGGGTTTCAAGAAAGGGAAAGAAGATGTGAAATCTCTCAAGGTCTGGGCTCAGGATTCATTGATTATTTTTACTTCTCTTCTTTCACAAAACAAAGTCACAAGGCTAATCGAGATGAGATGGGGAGAGAAACTGAGTCCATGGCTTAAAAGAAGAAGGTGAGAAAATTTGTGGCCAATTTGGTAATGTATCGCATTGAAATTCAGAGTGGTGGGCTAATTCTCCCAGAGAACATGGCTCTTGGTTCCATGAGAAAGCAGTATGACCTGTACTTGCCCTGGGATGTGCTAGCCAAACTAACAGCTGCCTCGGTACAAATGGAGAAGCTGGAACACAGAACAGAAGACTGGATTGTTATCCTCAGCTGGCCAGAACACTAGATATTTCTTTTCTGTTACAGAGAGGTCTACCAGGGACTGGAAACAGAGTCTATGAATGTTCCACTTGGCATTGGGAAGGGAATAGAATGTAAACTCTTCCCTTTGTGCGTCAAGGTTGGAATGTGGGAAGAATAGAGGGTAAAGTCTATTTCTAATGAGCAATCTCCAAATCCAAATGAGGGAATAGGAGCTCGGAGAGACTCGTGTCCGTGTCCAAGAACACGGAGTAGAAAAGCTAAGGCATATGGTCCAAATTGTGATAACAAGGGCAGCTGAGATCAGCCCTGTTTGGCTTTCCCTCCTAACAGCTTCTAGCATTCTGCCATGAGAACCAAACAAGGCTTCCAAATGTTCTGAGTAGTTACGTGGAGCCAAGGACCCTTCTCACACTTTCTACATATCAGTGAGGAAGATTATTGCACTGCGTGGCAAGCATTCTTACCTTCGTGGCTAATGAGGAACAGAACTCAGAAGGGTAAACAGAAATGCTCAAGATTACTCCGTAAATGGGGGGACAGGGAACCGATTTTGAATCCAGGTTTTTAACCGCATCGGGCTGCCTTGTCTTGTGCTGTGTGTGTGCCAAGCACCTGGGCATCCCCATCCCCCAAAGACCCTTCTTTATTCCTTCACCCGTGTTTTCCCTGAACCTGGAATGTACCAGCCACCACCTCTGCCCACCCTCAGGTCCACTACATGCTCTTCACTATCTTTAGAGGATCAACTCACATGCCACCCAGTCCACCATCTAGAGCTAAGATCCTTTTCTGTAGCCATTAAAGACACATGATTGCATTTAAGCCTGAAAGCCCTCAGCAGAGAGCGCAGCATCCGGCTTCCAGCTCCCACAACTCCTTCTTGGTCCCAGTGGTTAATTTGTATCTTAAAAGCCCCTTGCTCTCTCTTAGTAGTCTATTTGCGTGATCAAAGAGATACAATGGTTTTACTCTTCCCAAACCTTTGGCCACTGGGTGTGTCCATGTTTATAGTGGGGTAACTACAGGGCAATAGGAGAGACCAAGCCTCATCCTACTATTGCCTCCAGCCCAGTGGAGTACCCAAGTGACCTCTTTATCAGCAACTCTGCTTTCCTTGAGGCTAAGAGAGAGAAGCTTTTAATTGCATTAGAAAGTAGGACTTTTCAGCTATAGAAATCACACATCCTGCCAGGCTTCAGGCTGCTGACACAATAATTATCTTACAAAGTACTGGTGTGCACATAGAAATCAGCGAATATAATATCTGGAGATATGTTCCAATTTACCACAACACTTTCCCTACTTCTCCGATGAGCAGCTTTTCCCAGTCTCTCCTATGTTGGTAAGCACCTCACTATCTCACTCTGTGTCCTGCCGTAACCCCGTGTACCGTTACTAGCTGTTGGTTTGTTTGTATTTATACTTAGAAAGTTTGCGGTGGTCATAAGACTCCAGTGTACAGAGCTCTGCCTTGACACTGACTGAGGAGATATGAGCAAGAAGAAAAATGAAGGGGGAATCCTACACACTCCCTCTGCCCAGGTGCCCTTTATTGATCTGCGAGCCAATGTTGGAAGATGGCCTGAGGAAGCCCTCTGTGTCTCAGACGCCAGAAAGTTCTCTCCAAGGCACTGCCATGTTCTCTGCCCTTCTCTTCCACTTGGCTCTGATGTCTCATAGGCACTGAAACTACTTTGGTGAAATCAGTAGTTTGTCAAGCTTGGTTACAGCTATTCTTGGAAAAGATAGGGGGCACGGGGGTGGGGGTGGGGGGTTGAGAAGAGACTAGTGTGGCAATAATTTAAGTTTTATCCAAATAAGATGTTTTGTGAAACGTGCAGGACTGCTTGAAGTGACACATTTCTGGCAGCCGATTGTCCCTGGAAGAGATGAAAGGCAGATGAGGAAAGAGCATATTGGAGGGACTCTCCACACTTCGGATGCAAGCCACTTTTGTTCCCAAGTCCCAGAGAGAAGGGGGTGGGCATAGAGATTCTCTAAAGGTAAAAGAATAAGGATGATCCCCCCCCGTGTGTGTGTGTGTGTGTGTGTGTGTGTGTGTGTGTGTATGTGTGTATGTGTGTGTGTGTATGTGTGTGTGTGTATATGTGTGTGTATGTGTGTATATGTGTATATGTGTGTGTGTATGTGTGTGTGCGTATGTGTGTGTGCGTATGTGTGTGTGCGTGTGTGTGTGTGTGTGTGTATGTGTGTGTGTGTATGGTGTGTATGTGTATGGTGTGTATGTGTGTGTGTATGTGTGTGTGTATGTGTGTGTATGTGTGTGTGTATGTGTGTGTATGTGTGTGTGTATGAGAACGTGTGTGTATGTGTGTGTGTGTATGGTGTGTATGTGTGTGTGTATGTGTGTGTGTGTATTTGTGTGTGTGTGTGTGTGTGTATGTGTGTGTGTGTGTGTGAGAGAGAGAGAGAGAGGGAGGGAGGCCAGGTATCTGATAATTTCTAGCATGCGTCTGTTGCTTCTCAGAAGTAGTGCCCGTCTGTTCTAACCCCTCACAAGTCTGTGGAGTCGCTAAACCCACTGACGAGGGAGATGTGCTTGAAGCTTAAACTCATGGTGTAATTTAATTTTTCATTGTTTTTTAGAAGAGACTTGTTTTGCATGACACATGTTTTCTTTTCAATGGTCTCTGCTGCTTCTTTCAAAGCATACAGGTTGGCTCTTTGAAGACAGCTCCCCGCCCCACCTCTAGGCCATCTGACCCAAAAGAAGTGATCCAAGACCCTAGAAATAAAAGGAGCAAGATAAAAGCCTTAAGTAAAAGAAACATTTCTGGCCCCAGATTCTAGTCTGGGCTTGCCAGTGACTCTCTGGGTGGCAACTAGTAAAGTCACTTCAACTGACTTAAATATTCCAGCCAGAGAAGCCACCATTTCCTCCCTCTGTTCCCACACTACATCAACACTATTTGTCTGTGTATAAGGAGATTCCCCTTGACTATCCTATACGGCGTGGTCTCTCAAATAATTATTCTGACCCTTACTTGTTAACCCTCTCACTGAAATTCCGCATTGTGTTGTCTATTTTTGATTGGTAGTTTTGACTGTCTCCCCAGCTAGAATGTCCCTCCCTGAGGGTCAAAGGACAGCCAGGTCACCACTGCTTGTTACCTTTGTGAGGTAAGTTCTCATATATTTTGACTGGGTGGGTGGTGCTGCCTCGAGGCGATTAGGGACCCTTCGTCTTCTGCTCATGCAGAATCTGATGTGCTGTTGGTGCTCTGTCTCCTCCGTCACTCACAGCACACCTCAGCCGTCACCGGTGAGTGAGCGTCTAGGGTTGTATGCTTGCCCTCAGTGGTTCTGCCCCACACTGAGGAAGAGAAGCAACTGTCCACCTGGTTAGACAGGCTCTGGACACTTCTGGAAGCTAGATCATTGATAGCAATGACACTTCTTGGAAGTGTGGCATAATGCTGAGTAAAACCGGGTCTGTTTCCTGAGCTATGAGGAAAAAAGAGGTTTCCCTCTCCTCTCTCTCTCCCTCCCCGTCCCTCTGAACCCCTCCCTTCCTCCTCCCCTCCCTTCCCCTCACCCCTCACTCTGCTTACAGAGCACTTCCTGTTGCCCATTTCCCGTCTCCCTGCAACAGGCACCGGGTGAGGAGACATCCATCAGTTATTCTTCCCGGTGCTTCTGCGGCATGAAGGTCCAGGCAGCCACCCTTGTTTCTGTAGCTGTTTAGGTGAATTTGGGTTCTGCTTCACCAACCCAAACATGTTGCCCCACAAAGCCGAGCCCACAGTCTCAAATCTAGATCCAGGATACAACAACCCCAAGCCCTGCTTTGCAGTGAGATTTTCTGTGCTTGCTCAGCCATTAACAAACTTATTGTTTTGTGTTCTGTTTTGCTACGGATTGGCATGGATCCCCGGAGGCAGGAAGGTTAACTCTGGGAATTCAACCCCAACACCTAAGAGTGTTTTGCTTCACGGTATGTGGTTTCAGACAACCTGAAACCTAAAAAATGCAGAAACACGGAATGTCAGGTCAGAGGAACTGAGTGAAATTATCATCCCAGAGTTTGGAAAGCTCTGTGCTAGGAATTTGGTGAATGACTCTCCCATGAACTTGGTAGGCAGACCCTGTAGATCAAATGACAGGCTTCAAGAGCCTGTGTTTATTAGCTCCCTCTCAAGTAAGAATTCACTGCTCATGGGCAGCTATGCAAAGACCTAATGGCTTTTTGGCATTAGACCTAAGTTCAGACCACAGGAAACCACCTCATCACTGTACAACCTTAGGCCCTGGCCTCTCTAAACACTAGTTTCTTTAACTGCACCTATTTCCAGGATTGCCAGTCACTTATGAGAAGTTTGGGATCCATGGATATGTAACTGGAAAATATATGATGAATTAAAAGAAAGCAAAAGGCTCAAAATTTCTCAACTCTGAATTTCCAAACATCCATGTACACATGTGTGCAGACAGACATGCACGCATACGCATGCACGTAGATTTGACCACGAGTACCCATCAGTCTCACGGCTGCAAAATAGAACGCAGCTTATTCCTCCCAGCCCCCTAATGCATCTGAGCTAATTCTACTTTCTCCAGCAGATCTCCCCCAAAGCCCCAAGCTAGCCCTGCATTTCCATAACTTGAGGATACAAAGCTCACCATGTACTCTACACGGGGTTTAGATATGCAAGTGAACCAAGTTTTGTCTCAGAGCCTTTGGTTCATAGAGAACAATATAAATGGAGATCATTAGTTAGAGAGACAGACATTCATATAGAAAACTGTCCCTAAAAAGAAATTATGTCTGTGCTAGAAGTCAGGGACCATGTTATCCAGCCCAAGCCCTTCTACAGATGACAGCAGGCCCAAAGAGAGGAAGGGGCGAACTGCTGGCCCATGTCTTCAGTTTCCGATTGTAAGTGGAGCAGGGAACTAGCTGGAAGACGGCACAGACAGAGCTCTAGCAATACTCTTGGGTTGGGGAAAGGTCTAGAACCTATGCCAATAGCTTAAAACTGTTTTCCCTGATGTGTATAAGCCCTGGGTCCAAAGAGAAAACTGTGCTCCCTGCCATACAAGGCCCAGGGCTTGTCTTCCCCATGAGACACCACAGCGGCCACTTTGGGGGTCGGGAGGTCTTAACAAATTCTCACTCCAGAGACGGTCAGTTCCTAGGAAGCCATAAGGCAGGTTTGATTCAGTCTTCACAACTGTCCATAGGGAAGGATGCAGCCACACCATACCAAGTGATGGAGGAGGGACAGAGATGGGAGGGGCACTGAGGATCTGGTTCTCAGACACGAGGTAGGCGGCCCCAGCCGGAGGCAAAGTTGCTGTGTCTGCCTCTTGCCTAAGGCAGTCACTCTCCTTGTTCTTTCTTGTTCTCTTTGGCTATTTAAGGGAATATTGTTTGCACAGCAGGGGTCCTCTCTGTCTCATCCCTGCATGCTTTTTTTTAGGCCCAAGGCAGTGCCAAGCACGCAGGTGCTCCGGAAGGAAGCAAGGGGACTGGATGATGGGAGGAGGGAGGGAGGAGAGGAACTGAGCGGAGCAAGAAAGCCTTCCTTGGCTCCTGACACCTCTGTTTTCTGTTTCAGGATCAGCTCGGCACAATAAGAACCCTCAAATGCGCACAGCCTTCAGCTTTGGTTAAATGCTTTTGAGTTCTTTGAACCCTCTCGATAGCCCTGTAAAACGGAAAGAGGATCTTACTTTATAGACCCGTTCATGAGTGGTTCATCCCCGGAGGCTTGCCAAGTCCTCACAGCTGTGAAGGCTATGAAGCGTGAACGTGGCCATCGTTGGACCTCTGGAGTTCTGTTTCCAACCTGTCTCCTCCAATAACGGACCTGCAGGCCCTGGGGTGGGTAGTGGTCGGGTGTGCGTGACGAGGGAGAATTCCGCTCTGTGTGGCCGGCTAAGCTCTGCCCCACGGTCAGGGCGGTGACAGTGACTAGTTTTAAGGAAACATGGCAGCATGACAGCCACACAGAGCTGAGCAGCTGGAGGGGACTGGGAGCCTCCTGGTGACACTGAGGCTGCAAGCCTCTAGGCCCGCAGCAGCCCAGACAGGTGCCCACTCTGCCCTCAGCCGGCCTCACGGTAGCCAAGCGCCATCCCAAGCCCACAGCGAGGAGGAAGATAGGCCAAGCCTCCGGACTGCCCCATCCCATGACCTTTCTATGACCTCTCAGCACATGGCAATCAGGACTCCTCTGTTGGGTCTGAGCAAACCTTACCACCATTGAGGAAGCATTGAGGATACTGGTACTAGGGGTTCTTACAGGAGGGGACTGGCCCGGGCCCCCAGGAGAGGGAGCGCATGCCCCGTACCTCAGTGGCGCTCTGGTACATCTGGACTCTCCTTCGTTCCTTGGAGCTGTGCTGGTTGATGGGCTATGGAGCGCAGCCCGAGTGTTTTCAGAACTGTTAGCTATTACGTCCTGAAAAATAATAAGCTGCACGCAGCGGCTCTGCATCTTTCTTTCAAAGCGACTGCAGAGCTAAAACTCCCAGGCTCCCTAGGGTGTGATCACATGATCACCAACAGGAGGGTCCACCACCCCAGACACCCCACTTCTTTCAGTTGCTACTCAACACCAGATGAGACTCCTCCTGGCCCTCCTCTCTCTTCCCGCTTCTCCTCCCTCTCTTCCTTCCTCCCTTCCACATCTCCCTGTTACCCCTGTCCTTTCCTCTTCAGGTCCCATGGCACCCTCTCACATCCCCCACCGCCTGCCCAACAACCTCCCCTCCACCCCCACCCCCCAACACGCACCTCTTTGCCTTTCTTCCCTTTGCACTCTAGGGCCCTTAGGGCAGCTCTGTGGCAAACAGGCAAAGTTTATGAATCCCCAAGTTAAAGTGGGGCCTCTGCAGTAACGCTATTTAAAACCCATTACTTTTGATTTGACTGGGGCCTCAGTTTTGAACGTTGACCACTAGCTGATAAATACACAGGTTCAGACCCAGAGATGAAAGTCCTGGCCCAACATGCATATTAAAAACCAGAGAAGGACTGAGAATCTCAGCGGTAGAGAGCTTGCTGGGATGTGTGAGCTCCTAGTTTAGTTGCCAAACACCGAAAACAAAGACAAACCTGGAGAGGGGCTTGGGAGCTCACGCTTAGGTAAGAACACGTTGCAATAGTAGTGAGAGGACTGGAGTTTAAATTCCGAGCGTGGAGCCTCTATCCACAGTGTTAAGGGGATCCTAGGAGCTTGACCCTAACTGAAACGGCAAGCTTAAGACGCAGAGATTGTGCTAGCTGGGGTTAATACTGCTGTGATAAACTCAGGGAGGAAAGGGTTTATTTGGCTTACACGCCCACATCATAGCCCGTCATAGCAGGGTCAGCACTGGAACTCAAACAGGGCGGGAACCTGGAGGCAGGAGCTGATGCAGAGGCCATGCACACTCCTCTGACTGCTGCACGTACGTACAATAGAGAGAGGGGCGGAGGGAGAGAGAGAGGGAGAGAGAGAGAGAGAGATGCACCCCACACAAAAAGAAAATCTTAAATCACAAGACATGGGCAGTTCTGTACACAGTAAACAGTGAATTGGCCAGAAAATTAGAAGACTCTTGCATCACTAGCTTTGTGATCTTGGGGGAAATTTGTTCTATAGGCTTCCAATCTTAACAAATCTCAAGGTTTGGAAGCCTTGACCTGACCCTCCGGGAAGGAGTTCAGATCACCCGGATTCAAAGACAAGAGAACTACATGGTGCCGATGGAACCCAAGAGCAATAACATCATGGGGTGCGTGCCCCTGTGGCTGTGTAAAGGGGATGCAAGGAGGCTGTGGGGGTCCCACACTGCTCCACGTCAGCTAAGTCATCAGATGCTGCAGGAAAGTCCCTCCTGAAGCTGGCTGCATGCACCTGGAAGACTGGAGAGGGGCAGCAGGGCCAAAGAGAAAGAAGCAGGGGTTCCCCAGAGATAAGAGGTCTCAGCAACTTCATAGGAGCCTTGAGTCTGAAGGGTCTTTCAGAAACTTGTCCCAACTTGAGAGGAGGGCATTTATAATTCCAGAAGAAGAAAAAAAACTCTACCATTAACTAGTGTGAGCTGCTCAAGAAAGGGAGAAGCTAGAAGTGGCTGCAGTCTGATGCTGAAAGGGGACTAAGAGTAAAAGGCTGTCTGCCAGCAGCCCTCTCAGCGGCTAGAGGAAGAATTCGTCTGTGTGTGTACAGAAGTGATCTGGGCCATATTTCTAATGTTCACTCATTGTCCTTGTACTTATGTAAATGCAGTGCTTCATTTCCTCACGCAGCTGGGGGAAAAAGAAAAAAACCTGCTGCCAGCCCAACAACCTGCAATTACAAGGGAAATGGGGAAATTATTTCTACCTAAAAAATGTTAACTACTGATGAGTTGTTCCCAGTGTGGCGTGTCAGAGAAATTGCACAGAAGCTGAAGGCCAACTGTGGCTTCCCAGGGATCCCCGCCTTGCACTTTAGGTCGCCCCCTACTGGCCAATTCTGTGTTTTGCCTCTTGGATTTGTTATCTCTTTGCCCTATGCTTTAACACAGTCAATGTTCCCCGAAAAATAGTGGGCACTCCTCTCGCTGGTCTGGCTCCCCACCCTCTTTGGAAGCCTCTTCCTCTACCTCTTCTCCTCCCCTTTACATCAGGACCCTAGACCATGGTTCTCACCCTTCTTAATACCGTGATCCCTTAATACAGTTCCTCATTTAGTGGTGACCCCAACCAATTACTTTCATTGCTACCTCATGACTGTAATTCTGCTACTGTTATGAATCGTAATGTAAATATCTGATACGCAGATGGTCTTAGGAGACCCTGTGAAAGGGTCATGACCCACAGGTTGAGAACCACTGCCCTAGCCATTATCTTCCTGAGTCTTCTGAATGGTGGACTTCTACACAGTCTTTGAATCCTAGACCAAAGTCTTCATCCTCTAGGCTCTGTCTGAGTCCTCTATGTACCTCAGTTACAGTACTTAGACAGATGAACTTGCAACCAAGTTCTCTGTATAGACAATAAATAGAAGCCAGACGTAGTGATGAGAAACTGACTTGGCTTCAAAGCCGTTTTGACCTGTGTTGAAGAAGTTTATTTTTAGTTGTGCTTAAAATATTGTTTTGTGTACTGTTGGGTGAAGGGCTGCCTGGGCCTTGCATTTCGTACTGTCTGCAGGTGTTGGATTCATGTGGGGGATGTTTGCACATGATTTGCATGTGCTATCAGTAGAACACCTGAGGAGTTCAGATTCAATAAAAACACCTGAGCTCAGATGCTCAGGGTTCCACTGTCCAGTATGGCGCTTGCCTTGATGGTGTTTCCCTCTGTTGAGGCCTAGCCGGGTTTGCACCTATGAATATGCCTCCTTGTCTCCCTTGGAGAGCCCACACAGCTGTGAACAACTACAGGCCTTGGTTTAAATCTCTTGTCCCTGACTTGACGCTGTTGAGAAAAGTCTCTTAAGGAATCTAGAACTGTTTTCTTACTAGCCCAGAGTACTGTCTACTTCAAAAGATTATTAGGACAACAGCATAAGATGACAATGACAAATGCAGAATAGTTGACTGAGTGTCCAGCATGGGGCCAATGCTCCATACATGGCGGTACCTGCTGGGGGAGGGTCCCAGTTCTACAGTCTCCTCTTTGAGACGCTTCCTCATTGGGCTGTAAGACCCCTGAGGATAGGATCTTCGGCTCCTTGTTCACGACTGCATCCAAATGCCTGGCTCAGAGCCAGAATAAATATTTTTAAAGAAATTACCATGTGTATCATGACAATGTTGAACCAAATGGACTTGAACTGGATCCTTTATGGTTCCCCAATGCCGAGGGCATATCTCATTTGTTTCCGAAAAGAGAACACAGGGAGTTCCATGACATGGCGATCGGAGCTGCAGTCTTGGCAGCTAACGGAGGGAAGACAAGGTGGCCTGCACGATGCGTTGCACCCTCTCCTTCCTCCATCTTCAGGGCAGCTGCTCCCACAGGGCTGCAGCCATGCTGTATGGACCAGACTAAACACATACGCATCACTGTCTGCACACACGCTGTATCACGTCGGCGCAAGTGCTGCCGTGGGCTCCTGGGGACCGTGAGAGACCGAGACCACCTTGAAGTCGTTGTTAGCGTTCACTCCTGTCATCCCCCTGTCACGTCAGGGCGAGTCCGCAGGGCGATGGCTGGATGGCGACCCATTCTTCATGTGATCAGCGCACTAGATTCTGCTCCTGAGAAGAGGGCAAACTGTGTGCTGGACGCAAATTCCAGTGACAAGAGTCACCTCTTGGCTCCTAATTACTCCTCCTGAGAACATCCATGATCTAATGACAAGCACTTGGAGGAACTCCTGCTCAGAGAGCAGTTTGCTTGGATGGAAAAAGAAAAACGACTTCATTTGTCCTGGAGGGATGACAAAGAATATCAAGGGTTGCATTCTTCTCTTTACTTGATGTTGAATAAATATTTATGAAAGGTCCACTATTAATGTCCAGTATCCTGGGCAGAAGGAACTGAGACATCAGTCCAGGCCACTTAAACTTAGAGATAACGGGACAGTCAGTACAAGACGCACCAGGGTCAACACGTGCAGACCAGACCACTATATATCTGAGGATATCCCAGAGAAAATGGCGAGGAAGGAATCACCTTGGTCCTACTCCTGTGAGAACTGGCAGAAGAGGAAAAGGGTCAAAGCAAGAATGGAGCAAGAAAACACAGAGGTAAGAAAGTCCACTGACCACTGCAGCAAATCAAGCACAGCAAGTAGTCAGGGCAAGCGCAGGAAGTGGTCTCCGGAAGTGAAGAAACAGTCAGAGGCTGCACACTGGGCACCCAGACCGTTTCCCCAAATCATAGAGTCACTTCAATAGAGTCACTTCAAAATCCCTGATCGAACCAAGTGTCTTCTGTGGAAGTATGGTATCACCCATGTTCCTGAGATGGAAGTCTGCTCCCAGTTCCAAGTCCTGAGCTAAACTTGCATACATGCTAAACCACCATCAGGACCTAAGAAAACCTAACACAGCCGTCTCTCAAAGTTTTCCCCAGTCTGACAAGATATAAGACATGGGAAAAACCCAAATATAACAAGTAAAATCCAAGCTTGCTGAATTGGCTCCTTTGTGTGAGAACTTGGTAAGAGCAGGGTTCCCAGTTGCTTGGTCAAGCACTAGGGTGGATGTTGCTATGAAGGTGCCTTGTGGATGTGATTAATACTTACAAAACGTTTTCTCAGGTAACTTTAGTGAAGCAGATTCTCTCCACAGTGGAGTGGGCTTCGTTCAGTCACTTCAAGGCCTTAGCAAGGTCCTCATAGTTTCCTAGAGAGAGAGAATTCTGCCGGGATACTTTAACACGGGAAGTTTGCCTGGGTTTCCAGCCTGCAGTCTTGCCATTCAGATTTGCGATCCGTATCTACTCTATAATTCTCATTGGCTTTTCCAGCTAGCCTGCAGACTTGCTAGCTTATGCCATGGCATGAGCCAACTCTCTAAAACAAACTGTTCTAATAGATAGACAGACAAATAGACTGGTAATAGGTCTGGATAGATAATAGATAGCAGATAGAAGACAACTAGACAAATGTATGGACAGATGATAGTAGATGGCAAATGGAAGAAAGATGGTAAAGTGGATGATAAATATAGGTATAGGTAGATAGATAGATAACAAGACAGAGAAGATGTATGAATCTTTCCACATGTGCGTGCATTCAAATGCGCACACACACACACGCACGCACACACACACACAATCAATCAGATCTGTATCTCTGGAGAGCCTTGACTGATACACCTAGAATTCAGAAAAATCTAGTCCAGCTTCCTCTATCTGCTCAGTCAGCCATTTTCCCATCAGCAGAGTAAGATCTCTCACCCTCATTTTGAAGGTGAACTGAGTGTGAATGCACTCAGCACGTGACCAGCACACAGCCAATGTCTGCCCATTGCTTCTCTTCCTCTTCCCTTGATTGATTGACAGGACAGACAGGAGGGAAGAGGCATTTTTTTTTTCCTTTGCGGACACAAGCTCCTGTCAGTGAAATCTGATCTAGAATGGGCAGTGCTAAACAAATGAGATAGAATTTCCTCTTAGGGTATCATTGCCAGCGTGATGGATGGCCGCTCCACAGGCAACTGCTCAAGAGTTCACCTTAGAGAAAATGTCCAGGCTCCATTTTATGTGTGTAGAAAGTAAATTCTATGACAAGGGTGGAGACATTTAGACGGGAAGAGAGCTCAGCCGAGGAACTAAGCATGACAGGAGCCTCAAAAGGAAAGTACCGTCGAAGTGGAGGGTGAAAGGGGCATATTTAGAAAGCTTGACAAGTGGCACAATGGGAGAAGAGGTGGCACGTCAGTGCTCTCCGCCACGAGAGCCGTGGGCGGCTCTCAATAACTCACAAGGTGGTCAGGGATAAACAGAAGCCCGGCTCTAACTCTGTTATCACAACTGGCTTAAATTATTATTCCTTGCTTAACTGACCACATCACAAACACAGGGAGAGGCAAAGCAGGCAGCCTCTTCTGATGGGATCTTTACCGAGGCAATTTCTCATGTTTCTGTCAGCAGAATTCCCAACATTAGAGTTTTCCAAGACACAAAGAAAGTGTCTGAGATAATGTCACACAGTGCACAGCAGAAACTACAAATCCTGAAAGCTCCCAGTCACAGCTTTTGTAAAGAACTAAGAGGAGAATTTTGGCAGGGGTGGCCAAGAGGCACCGACATTTACTGATCAATTGAGGGTGCTAGGTTGAAGTGTGAGGGACCAAATGCAGCCCAATGTGAAAAGGCCATGATTGATTAGTTATGTCTGTCCAGGGAGCCAGGGAGCATGCAAGTGGACCAGAAATCGTCAATCTTCATATCCAACGTGCCTAACACCTTACTCCCTCACAGGTCAGCAAAACACAACACAAGGGACAAATCAGGCCCCCTGTCTGTTTTTATAAATATAGTTTTGTTGAAACACAGCCTTTCTCATTTATTTGCATATTGTTTGTGGTTAATTTTTCTCTGTCTCTATGAAACTGAGTAGTTGAAACAAAGACCATGTTGTGCACAAAGTCTAAACCAAGCCCTTCTAGAAACATCTGTTTTAGAAGACCAAATGGGATTGATTCCAATCAAGTAATGAGACATTCATTCAATTCTCATTTATTACTTATTTATTGTAAATCTATTATGTGTCAGATATCATATAGCTAGTTTTATATATAAGGTGTGTGTGCGTGTGAGCGTGTGCATGTGTGCCTATTTATGTCACCACTAAGTCATTTCCTCTCATGGCCACAAAAGGCTGCCAGACGCAATCTTGGTTATATTTTTCCTTGCTTCTATCTAGCAGGAAAGAAAGAAAATATGTCTCCCCTTAAGTCTAATTAAGCCACTTGGGTCACAAGCCTAATCTCAAACTAATGATATTTGCTGGGAATATACGATGCCAAAGTTGCTCTGTCAAGCCACTCCTAACTGCAGCTGGCAGAATACAGTAGTTTCCTCTGACCTATATGGCCACCAGGGCCCACCACAGCGGTTACCAAATCCTGCAGAAGGATGGTGGTCTTGGATTAGAAGAGATCACAGGAAGATAGAGAAAATATTGGAGACGGAAAGTCCTGTAACAGAAATGACATGGAAAGGCCTAAGCAGTGATTCTCACCCTTCCTAATGCTGCGGCCCTTTAATACAGTTCCCTATGCTGTGCTGACCCCCAACCATAAATTTTTTCTTGCTACTTCATAACTGTAATTTTTCTACTGTAATGAGTCATAATGTAAATATTTTATATGCAAATGGTCTGCATGCAAACCCTGTGAAAGGGTTGCTCAACTCCCAAAGGGGTCATGACCCACAGGTTGAGAGACACTGCTCTAGAGAATAAAATACACCTTAAACTTCTGGTTTGATTAGCTGGCCAGGGATTCTTTTTTTTTTTTCGCCAATAAGGTGTATGTGTGAGTGGCGATTGGAAACTCCACCAGCCACCCTCAGTTCTATCCGAATCACTATAAAGCTTTTAAAAAGCACGATTCCTGGGTTCCTCCCCAGAGAAACCCAGATCTCTAGAAAGATGCTCCTCTCTATGAGTCTTCAAAAAAAAACAAAATCTTCCAGGGCATTGAGAACCATTGCTCCAACAGTCTTTTATCAGCAAGACTGAGATCTCCTCACCCTCAGCCTCGTGTTAAAAATAAGAACCGAGTCCTGCCAAGTGTGGCCCCTGCCCCACTATCCTTCCGTTCCAGTGAGTTGCGCGTTGGTATCCACGGTTCCGAGAAATTGGAATATGTTACTGAAGTTCAATATCGGTGAGAAGCCTAACCAAGTAAGGCCCACAGGAGCACAGGACCTCGAGGAGTAAGGAGGATCCCCGCGTGTGGTGCCGTGAAGAGGAGAGAGCGTGGAACCAGGGAAAGCAGGCTCCACTTCCTGCCTCTGCAATTGCAGGATCTTGGGGCACCACTTGAGCGAGAGTGTGTGCGTGTGTGTGCGTGTGTGTGCGTGTGTGCGCTGTGTATTTTAGATTCCCTGTGAAGTAGGGACAAGCGCATCCATCTCACGCAGGCATGGAAGGGTTAACCGTGAGCGTTAGGGAAGGCCACAGAGAGGCACTGGAAAGTGTTAGCACCTTTTCAGCTGTGGGCTCTGATTAAACTCCAAGTCCGGCTGAGAAAGTCCTCTGCACTAACTGGAGGCTCTGCCAGAGGGTTTCTGAGGACCGGGCTTGTGAATTCACAGTACGAGGAGTTATTATGGTTTTGATTCCAGTTCTCATAATGCATTGACATCTATCTGAGTAGGTTGATCCTGGAAGAGAGCCCCATCTAGATTGTTTCAGAATTCTTTCGAAAGCCCAGCAACGTGACTTGTCATCAGGACCCACAGCTTCTACAATCATTCATGGTGCAAGCTGACCACTGTGCTACCTCTCTCTAGGTTCGGGGCAGTGAACCACTATGTAACTTTGGGAGCTGAGAAAAGGGCTCATCTGGAACCTCTGTCCCATAACCCTCCACCTCTCTGTGGTGACTGGTCATTGTGAGCAGAAGACACGAGTCATGAGGGGCTTGCGCAGGTGTGTAAGTGCGAAGGACTCACTTGTTCCTTGAACACCAATCACCAAGAGCTGTTGCATAGCCATGAGCGGTCTGGGCTGATCATATCACGAGAAGCTAGGGTCTGAGATCCCCAGACCTGACTCAAGATCATTAGTCAGCAAGCTCATGGCTTACTTGCCCTGCGAGTGACCCCAGTAGTATCTTGTCTACAGTTTCCCAGTTGGGAAAGATAGGTTTCTTTCTCAAGAAGAGAATTCAAGCTCCATACATAGGAGGAAAAAAGGAAATTAAAAAATGCAAGAAAAAAGAAATGTTCTCCAAGCATGATGTAGGGATGGGAGTACCTTTGTCCCAAAGCAGTGAAAACAGACAGATGTTGGCTCTTCCTACATGTCGCATACAAAGATCACATACGGACACATCACTGCCAATTTAGTTGATGTATGAGCACCAGCTTTCATGCTAGTTTCTATTCTGTCTCACAGGTTGGCCTTGAATTATAAGTTACTCAGTAATAATGGCAGTCTATTAACCACTCCGTTCCTGTCTTTGTACAAAATATCTTATAAGCGGTCTCTTGATGAAAACTGTCATGCTCCTGTGAAGGAGGGCTAGCCTAGGGTACAAATGAGAAAACCGAGGCCTCAAGCAAGGCTCCTCCATCAGATCTCAAATAATAGGAGTAGAGAGGAGCCAAGCAGTGGTGGTGATGCACGCCTTTAATCCCAGCACTCGGGAGGCAGAGGCAGGCAGATCTCTGTGAGTTCGAGGCCAGCCTGGTCTACAGAGTGAGTTCCAGGACAGCCAGAGTTACAACAGAGAGACCTTGTCTCGAAAAACAAGAAAAAAAATTTAAAAAATTTTAAAAGGGGGTAGAGTAAGGACTGAGGCTGCTCAGCCCCAAGTTTCATCCTTTGCCCCCAAAACCCTTACTTCCCAGGGCTTGAACTTAAGGTTCCCTGGCTTTTTAGTCATTATAAGCTCTTACTTCTGTCTTAACATGTCCCACAGAATAAGAAACAGGGTCAAACGGCCAACAAGGCTGAGCTGAGCTCCTCCGGTCTCTAGGTGCTTGGCGTCTGCTCTGCCAAGAAACTGGCAAAAATCCAAAGACAAAGATGCCCGGTTGGCCTTGTGCCTGGCAGCTTGCTGACCACACATCCGCTGGGTACCCCAAGGCTATGAGTTAGATGAATTCTCTATTTTATAGGAAATGGAGACACACAGCCTAGAATGACTAACCAAGTTCATTTAGCAAGTTTGTGGCAAGATTTGGACTAGAACAATAATTTGTCTTTCTTATTAGGCTGAAATTCTTTGAGGTCAAGAGCATATTTTGATATATTTGTTTTCCTAGCACTTGTCACAATGCCTGGAACAGACAGAGCCTTAATAATTGGAAGATCATGTTCCTCTTTGACACTAATAATAACCGTTCAAGTATGTGGTTGGCATCGGAATAAATGCTGTGTTTTGTATTGTTTTTCACTGTTCAAAATTAATCTAAGAGATAAATTTTAGATACATCTTGCATTTGTGTGTGGTGTAGTGTGTTGTATATATGCGTGTGGTCTGTACTTGTGGGTGCCAGTGCATATGGAGGCCAGAGGAGGATGCTGGGTGTCTTCCCCATTACTCTGTGTCTTGTTGCCTTGAGACTGTGTCTCACTGAACTAGAGGCTAGCTGTTTCAGTGAGGACGACTGGCCGGAATGCTCCCAGAACCTGCTTGTAACACCCCCAGTGCACAGTTAAAGGCGTGTGCAGCCATTGTTCCCCCACCCCAACCCGCCCCGGCTTCTGGGCGCTGAGAATCCCAACTCAGGTCCCCATACTTGCAAAGCAAGTACTTTTATCTGCTAAACCACTCTCCTGTCCTTTACATGTACTTTGAAGACAGAGAAACATACTTGGAGAGACTAAGGGTAAGTTACTAGTACATGGTACAGAAGGAATTTAAGTCCAGGCTCCAACATTGACTGATACCCAAGAATCCAGTGGCAGGGATTTCCCAGGATGCTTGCTCCAGGTGCCATCATCAGCGCCTCTATGAGCACCCTTCTTCCATGCAATATGAGAAAGTGCGATTTCCAGATCAGAGCTGTGTTTTCCATAATTCTTCCAGTCTCTTTGGTCTCCTAGAGTCTGAACCAAGAATGTTTTGAACTCAGTGTTCCTTATGAACTATGTTTGTGCCTGATGCATGCTGGGATCCAGCTGGCTGCTGCCGCAGCTCAGATGTCACCTGGTGCATTCTTGTGAAACAGGTGAATAAATCACACTCACAGCGAAGCCAGACTGTGCCTGTCTGGGTCTGTATCTGATAAGAGGCGCACAGTAACAGCTGAGCTGTGTTCCATTTTCTGCATTGCTGGCTGTGGGAAGGGTTGATAAGAATCATTAGATTTCAAATTGAGAAAACCCATCCAATCTCTTGCTTTACAGGTCAAGGGACCTATAGCCTTGGGCTAGCATACTGGGTTACAAGACATGGGAATCCATCGAATTTAATGGAGGGTGGTGTATTCTAAGCACAGAAGAGTACTATGGAGAATTTACAGGAAAGAAAACCAGAGTACTAAAGAACTGGGAAGTCTTCCCTCTTGTGGTCGACACAGAGGTGCACCACACAGATCCCATTCCAAGATATCTTACGGCCCAGCTGAGAACGGCAGCAGACAGCTCCTGGCTGTCAGTTTCTTCCGTTTCTGCCTTAGCTCTACAGACCTGCCTCACTCAAGATCATGGGGTACACATGTGAATTAGCACACAGTGACCCAGCCTTTTCAACCCTGGTGGACAAATTCACTCCGCACCACCCACTGGGCTGGCTGAGGCTGTAAGACCTTGTCATAATTCTACTTTTCCCTGTCCCTCCATCAGCTCGGCCTAGTCCCTCCAGCAGGTGTAAATTCCTAATCTACCTCTTGAAATTCTAAGGATCTCCTTTGGAGACCCCAACTGCAAAACTCTGACTCTCTTGCCAAATGATACTTTGTCTCTACATTTCTTGTCCCGTCTCCTTCACTCAACAGACTTCTGTCTACAGCCATCTCCAACTTCTCTGCTTGTGTCTAACCCACACCGGAGACCCAAGTGCCTGCATCAGCACCATGTAGTCCTATTTTCCAAACTGGCTACTGGAACATCTCCAGTCCTCCAGTGTTCCCAGGAACTGGCCGCTCCTCGCCAAACTGCCTTTCTCACTAGACTGTAGCTCTTTGAAGATAACAAGCTCCATTTGACCTACAATGCTGAGTCACAGAATCTCATTGACTAAATTAGTGAGCCACTGTGTTGTCTTGAGCCAGCTACGTCTCCACTCTGACGCTTACCACCCTGTCTCCTAAAACAGTGGCGACTCCCAACCATAAAATTATTTCCATCGCTACCTCATAACTGTGAATTTCCTACTGTTGTGAATCACATTGTAAATATCTGACATGCAGATGTTCTCGGGTCACCCCTGTGAAACGGTCATCGGATCCTCCAGAGGGGTTGTGACCCCCAGGTTGAGAACCACTGATATAGATGCTGAAAACCAGCTGACTTCTTTTCTTTGGAGTTGTGGATCCAGCAAAGGTCAAGGTGGTACGGAGTAGACCATGAAGGTGCAAAGAGGTGAATGAAGAGAGAGAGGCCCCTGTGAGCTGGAAAGGTTGGGAACATCTTCCTGGTGGAAGCACTGTTGAGACTGTGTACCGTGCCAGCACCAGAACTTTGAGATGGATTCTAACTCAGAGTGAGGCAGCGTCAGTGACCGCTTATCTGTGTCTTCCCCTGTCTTCGAAGATTTTTTAGGTTACACAGTCCCAGCACCAGGTTGGCACAAACCTTTCAGTAGAAGCAACGCTTTGCTTTGTGACCTAAACACACCATAAAACCTTGATCTCCCCATCTGTAAGGTGGGAGGTTTGAAGGCTGAGCCCCCAGGCTCCTTTCTGCCTCTGAAACTTCCATGTCCACAAACAGACGTCATCCATGCCTCTCCTGAAGATTTCAACAAATGAAATTACGCTATGCAATTTCTCGTGCACGAGTGGTTCAGTATTTAATGTTCAAAGCAAAGCCTGGGGAAAGACCTAGATTTGTTTAATTGGAGACACAATTTGGGATGATAGTCAAGAGACGTAGAGCTAACACAGTAGAATTGAGAGCTGACTGGCTCTTGCTTTCTACAGGCCATAGTCGTCCACCTGCAACGGGAGAAGATCGGTGAATGAATAGAGATGCTCACCAGCCTTTTTGTCTACCAACTTCTTGACTCTGCTGGGTGAGGATGGTAAACGTGCCTCTGAGCCCCTTGGGAGCCTGCTTATTTGGGCACTCTGTGGAGTTGTGAAATCCAGGCCCACCTCTGGCTATACCAGAATGCACTCATCGTTGACCTTCCTCTATGGCACATCTCCTGTTATGATAAAGGTCTTGAATTAAAAAAAAAAAAAATCCCTACCTTTCATCAGAGGCATAGATGAAGCTTATCCAAGCTAGCTTAGCTTTAGCAAAATTGTCTAAATCTTGGATTTATTGGATTATTTTGCTATGATCTTCACTAGAACACAAATAGGGTAGACAGATGAAAGCCGTTCAACAAACAATGTAATGGGGTTACCACAGTAATGGTTTATTCTGCAGTCAGGAAACCCGTGGGCACACACCAGCGGTTTGTTCTTAGATGACTACTCTTTCTGAATATGCCGTCCTATATTTCAGAAAGGTTATGGGCTTCTGCATACTGCAGGATGGGATCATGGAGATCAAAGACCAAAGAGGAGAGCCCTCCGAATACTGGTAAGCCCCTTGAATAAAGCAAGGCTGTCTTTGATGGCTCATGTCTACGGGGTGCTTGACAATCAACAAAGCATGCTACTAGGAGCACACATTCACATCAGCTATCTCAGGCTCCCCCAACGGTCCTATGAGGAAACAGAGCAAACCTTATTATTCCCCTACCCCTTGTCTGATACCCTTGTGTGGTACTTAGAACATGAAATCTCAGCTTTGTACCTTAGTTATTTATGTACATGTCTAATCTCCCTACACTGAACGGATGCCAGAGCAGGCACCACACAGGGTCTGGTCATTTTTGCACACACACACCCATTCCCTTCACTGCTTTGTAATGGCTAGACCTCACTAAGCAGTAAAGTAATAAATAGGGGAAGACTTGGAGGGAGAGAAGGAGATGGAGAAGTTTTTGATTGAGCCCCTGGCCTGATTAATTTTCACGATAAAAGTTAAACTGTTTTCTGGGACATCCACTAAGGACTATTTAAACGAATTAATATTATATAAAATTGAAAGTTTCTCCTCTTTGCTAACCACATTCAAGTGCTCACAAGCCCACAGGTGGCTAGTGTCCACTGGATTGCAAAGATAGGACCTGTTCCCCTTACTTTAAAGTGTTCTACTGGATAGTGCTGGTGTAGGTAGGCACCTCTGGTAAAACAGAGCTGGATTCCCACCCTGCCTCTGAGATCCATGCAAGTCATTTCTACCCTCAGTATCCATACATATAATATTAAGATATTCACAGAGAATAATACCCATAGCTCACTCACACGGCCTCTGCATGGATACCTCCATGTGGTGTTAGCAAGGCCCCAGAGGCTGATGTTAGGCTGCAGGAAGTGCCGAGGAAGGACACTGGGGACCCAAGCAGACAGACAGACTGTCTGACGTGCAAACCATAACTCTACTCGCCCACCCCCTTGTAGGAAAATCATCCCATCCATTCAGACCTCATCGTCTCCCTCTCCCAAGTAGGAAAAGTTCATCACTCACCTCTCATTACACCCCTACAGGGAGGATATATAGAGACTCGAGGCCTGACACACAGCATGTGGTCAAAGACACAAAAAACATAGAATTGAAATCATTATGTAATAATTCTATCATTACTGTTGTTACGACTTTTATCTAAACATTCATGTGTATTAGGAGGACAAATTTTGAGCTCCAAATAATGTGCTCTACACAAAACAGACAGAAAAAGGATCTTCATGCTGTAAATCAAATGATGTTTCTATCCTGATTAAGAATATCAGCGTCTCCCCCTCACCCTGGGAATAAGCTCACATCTCCTTCCTGCTGTGTTGACGCCCTTGGGCATCCACTGCTCTGATCTTCCAACCATTCTCAGCATTCCAAGCTCAGTCCTTGGCATTTGTCTACCTACACTGACTCCTCCAGACCCTCTGAACTTCCTCCTTCCCCATGTTCATGCTAGCAGCTGCCCCCTGCTGCACTGCCCCCCATGCAGCTGCCCCCTGCTGCACTGCCCCCTGCTGCAGCTTCTCCCCCTGCAGCTGCCCCCCTGCAGCTGCCCCCTGCTGCACTGCCCCCTGCTGCACTGCCCCCCTGCTGCACTGACCCCTGCAGCTGCCCCCTGCTGCACTGCCCCCCTGCTGCACTGCCCCCCCATGCAGCTGCCCCCTACTGCCTCTGTCCAGCACTCGCTGCTTGTCTTCATAGCACTCACAGAACACATCTCCAGATGATGACTGGCATTCCTCCTCTCTCCGTCTTCGTGAATTAATTCCATGTTCGTTTGCTAAAGTATTAATCAATAACTAGATTGTATGCTTCAAGAGGGCAGCAACATTACTCTTACCCCGTACCTAAAACAATGCCCAGAGCATCACAAATTTCCAATAAATTTTAATATTTAAACAAAGTCTCTCGGAGTAATCAACTGAGAGTCCCTTTTCCAATACTCACGGACACAGGCTTGTGTTAATTGGCTTATATCCAAATGCTCCAGCCATTTATCATTCCCAAACTATGAAGCATGTTCAGAGTGCCCAGTATCTCATACAATGACGGCCAACGGAGGAGACATAGGTAGTTCCTTAAGACTCTTATTGTCCCTCAGTGTGCAAACAGACATGAAACAGACAGGTGTTCTGCATTGGCAGAGCTGAGGAATGCAAGCTTATAGGACCCTAGACAATGAGATGGTATCTTAGCTCCAGTGAGTCAGAAAAAGTTCTCACTGGAGATGATAACACATGAACCTTATCTAAAAGAAGCTTTGGTGCTCATTCAGGCTCTAGAAACCCACAATGTATGACTCCCTGGACCCTAGATGCTTGGATTCAAGATCTATCTATACCAGTACCCAACTGAGGCACAATGAAGAGTTTTCTCATTGATCAAATGTTCTTCAAGTTCTTCAGCTGTAAATGGGAGCAATAGTATGACATGCTGTCTTAATCAGCTTTAATTATCGGTTTGACACAGCTTATAGTCATCTGAAAAAGAAATTGTCTAGATCAGATCAGCCTGTGAGCATGTTATGGATGATAGCCATGTTGTGATTGATATAGGAAGGCCCAGCCCACCATGGGTGGCACCATTCCCTGGGAAGGTGATCTTAAGTTGCATAAGAAAGAAGCTAGTTAAGAATGATCTTAAGAGGAAGCTATGAAGCAGTGTTCATCCATGGTTTCTGCTTTAAGTTCTTGCTTTAGTTTCTATCCTGTTTCTTCAATGATGGACTGTATAACCTGTAAGATGAAGCAAACCCTGTTCTCCTAAGTTGCTTTTGGTTAGAGTGTTCTATCAAAGCAAAAAAGTCTAAGTAAGACATGTTCCTTACAGGATTGATTTGATAATTAAATTCCACTAAGAACTACTCAATAATATTAAATATGAAGCCATTTTCTTAGTGTATATGAAACTGCTAGAAAAGGTAGCAAGGGGTGAAAGTGCACTGAATTTATATGGCTTAGTTGGTACTTCCACTAAATAACTGTCTAATGTATTTTCGATGACCTACACAGATAAATAAAAGGATGTCCTGTATGATAGATAGATGTATAGATAGATAGATAGATAGATAGATAGATAGATAGATAGATAGATAGATAGATACAGACAGACAGACAGACAGACAGACCGGAGGCAGAGAAAGTCCCCACTCCTCTGCAAAAGATCTTCCATAAACACCACTGGATGCTAAACAGCTGCATGCAAAATATCCTGGCCCTAGTGGCCCTGTACTTCTTTTCCTGGCATACACAAGTCTCTGCATCTCTGACAGGTCTAGGAATGGGTAGATTGCATACTAGAGTAGCTGGCCACTGGAGTATGAGCTGAGTGGTGCTGTGGCAGGCACACCCAAGATGCAGAGAAGCTATACCCAGACCAAGAATCTTGGGACCACAGGAATCATGGGAGCCACTGACAGAAACAAGCAGACCTTCTTTGTACAAAGTCCCCCCCCCCCCCCCCCCGGGAAGCCCGCGCTGGCTGAGCGAACAGGAGGTATTTCATTGTTAATTAACACATGCTCCACACTGAGACTGAGGTTGGGGCTGCTAAGAACACTGAGCCAGAAAGGGGATGTACTGGGAGCTCTAGGCAAGCCTCAGCATGGGACTTTACTCTGGCTCTCAGAGCACAGCTGAGTTTGAGGATGCTCAAGGCCCTTTGTGATCTGACCTGTTCAGGTTAGCAGTTCCAAATTATGACCCGAGCATTCCCTACTCAACAGGCAACTATGTTACTGACAATCCTTCCAGATACCTGCAAGCTCTGGGCTTTTTCACGTGCCTAGAAAGCTCTCTTTTTCTTCTTCTCTTCACAGAAGTCTACTTTCTCTGTAAGATCCTTCTCTCACCCAGGTAGCTCCAAAAGGCTCAGTAGGGGAGCAGTCAGATGCTCCCACCTCCATACTTCCGTCACCTTGAACTCCTTTCTCAAGCACACAAACAAAAATGCCTGCTTGGGACAGAGTGTACTATCTCCAAAACAAGACTGTGAGCTGCTTAGAAGCGGGCCTTAGTGCTGAAGAACAGGATGCAGCCCCTATAGCTCTGAAGCTATATAGTGCTGAACAGATAGGATGGGCACTACTTGCTCTAATAGCTCCTGAGAAGTCACTGAACCCCAAATGACAAAACAAATGGAATGAATAAGCTAAGCGTGAACTCGCAAGTCACTTAGCCGAGTTCATCAGAGAAGAGCAGTTGATGGGAACCCACAGGAATAAGGGTCACAAAGAACAAGGTGTGGAGGGGAGAACTGGGGATGAGAAATAAAGACGGCAAAAGCGAAAGCTGAGACAAGGAGGTCTTGTATAAGCTGAGGCTTATGCCAAACAAGTATAAAGACGTACAGCATTAGCCAGGCAGTGGTGGCGCACGCCCTTAATCCCAACACTTGAGAGGCAGAGGCAGGTCGATCTCTGTGAGTTTCAGAACAGCCAGAATTACAACAGAGTAACCCTGTCTCAAAACAAAACAAGCAAACAAAGCCCTCTCTCCCAGACTCTGATTGATACATAATAGTATATAATTTTATATTATACATATTCTAATTGGTATATACACTAAATCGAAATCCATAGGTTTTATCAGAGACAATAAATATATTACATACATTCCATGGGTTTATACCAAATTTTAAACAACATACAAAGTTTATATTCAATATAACCACAATATGTCACAGCTAAAGAGTTGAACTGCCAGAATCATGTGCCCACAGTTTCCAAGGGACTGAAATTCACTGTTTGTAATATATCGGAGGCTCTAGACCATGCAAAAAAAATGAAGAGTAAAAAAGTATAAGAATGGCAAAGAGACAAATAGCCTGTAATACAGACAGCATAATAGGTATATAGACCATCTAATCAAAGATATGGAAACTGTTAGAATAAACAATAAGATTGCAATATCAATATACAATAAAATGATTTTATAAATATTTAAGAAATATCAAATATGTAAGAATTAATTGAACAAAAGGCTTACAAAACTCATCTATGAAGAAACCTTAAAATATTAC